>JASTWP010004378.1:0-291303 GCA_030770255.1 Temnothorax ravouxi
AGCGCCAATTACAGAGAGAACATATATATTGCCTCAAAAAATAATTGTTGCACTACTTTGAAAAATCTTTACATTGTGTCAATTTATAGAAAAGAATGTATGATAACAATTTTATAAGATTAAAAAATTTTATTTCAATTTCACAAGGGAATACAAGATATTTAAATACAAAGTTTACATGTGTATTTTTTAGTGGTCACAAAGAATTACAGAGGTAACAGCAGTACAAAATAAAAATATTTTATTAAAATATCCAACGAGGGAATACAATTTGTATTTAAATACAAAGTTTATATATGTGTTTTTCAATAGAATAAAAGATTTAATCACAAAGAATTACAGAGGTAACAGTACAAAATAAAAATATTTTATTAAAATACATAAATTTTTCTTGTAAAAATACTTGGCGCTGCTAGACCTCGAAATTTTAAATAATAAGGACAACAATAAATAAAAATAATTCAGAGAAGAATGCGGCGAGAGTAACAAAATGATTATCAGCGTGGTGTATATGTGCGAGCGAGTGATATGGGTGTGCGTGACAACGGCGAATAATGCGGCTTATAATTAAGTATAGGATAAGTTTATTTATTTATTTAAAATTTCGAGGTCTAGCAGCGCCAAGTATTTTTACAAGAAAAATTTATGTATTTTAATAAAATATTTTTATTTTGTACTGTTACCTCTGTAATTCTTTGTGATTAAATCCTTTATTCTATTGAAAAATACATATATAAACTTTGTATTTAAATACAAATTGTATTCCCTCGTTGGATTAAGTATTTTAATAAAATATTTTTATTTTGTACTGTTACCTCTGTAATTTTTTGTGACAACTAAAAAATACACATGTAAACTTTGTATTTAAATATTTTGTATTCCCTTGTAAAATTTAAATAAAATTTTTTAATCTTATAAAATTGTTATCATACATTCTTTTCTAATTGACACAATGTAAAGATTTTTCAAAGTAGTGCAACAATTATTTTTTGAGGCAATATATATGTTCTCTCTGTAATTGGCGCGTAATTTAAAGAGATATCATTTCTTATTTGTAATTGTAATAGATCACTTGAAGCGCGACTCTTCTTTTTGATAAGGTAATATTAACTACGGGAGACTACTTAACAAACTTGCACTGAATAAAGATGACGTTAACTTAGCGCGGGGGGAGCACTATTTATACGTGCTGTACATTATGCAACAAGTAGGAACATTCGCGGTAGTATAGCCTATTTACCCTCGGGCTAGACCAGATGCAGATAACAGACATATGTATCTAATAGTCTCTTCTGACTAACTTTTCCACTTTTCATATTATTCCAAGCGTGTATAAGCGTATTATAGATAAAACGCTTTTAACAGTTTGTTTGATTTATTCGAACGGAGCTACCCTGGTAGAAATTGCCTTGCCAGCGCCACGACACTTGTCAGCGCCATGCAAGTTTGCCACGCCACAGCCTTATCCTAAAAACTGGAAAGAGCCATATCAGGGCCATGTTCGCGCCTAATATGGCATTTACATAAAATTGAACGGGCGCAGGTCTGGATTTGACTGAGTTTCTAATGCGATCCACACTTGCGCCACATTAGGTGCTGTCGAGATTCTTCTCTTTGGCTTCTATATCAACTTCTTAATTGTTTTAGAAATTATTAACGCATGTATGTTAAAATTCAGACAGAGGATTGTTTTATCTTTCACCTGCCGCGGCCGGGGTCCTTCGGCTGGCAGGGCTCTACTAATTTATCTGGCAATAAATGATAATAAATATATAATAATAAATAATAATAATAATAAATAATAATAAATAATAATAATAAATAATAAATAATAATAAATAATAAACAATAATAAATAATAATAAATAAATGGTATAATAAATAAATAATTTGGTTCGGCAATAAATAATAAATAATAAATTAAATTTATATAAATAATTTATAAATAAAATATATAAATAAAAACAATATTAAATAATTATTACTCTTTTTAAACTGAATTTGTTTCTTAAGATGATTTTTGAAAAATTATATATTTGCGCTGATTATGACATATGTAGACTATATATAACACTTACATCAAATTAAGAAGTAGCCGACCACGTAAGGCAGTTGACTCACGATCCAGAGGTCCCGAGTTCGATCCCACCAAGGTAAGTGTTTTTTTCAAATACGAGAAAATATTTATAATCATAGACTGCATCTTAAGAAACAAATTTAGTTATAAAATAGTAATAAAATTTCGAAAAAAAAATAATTTTTTTTTATGCCAGGTGAATATCATATAATACCGCTGCCATGTTAGCGCCATGCCAGCGCCATGCCAGCACCCACGTCAGATCTGTGGCGCTAGCGGGCAAAACGTGACGTTTCGCGGATGGCGCTTACCAGCGTGCCATGCCAGCTCCTGAAATGGCAGTGTGGCACGCTGGTCAGTGCCATGCAAGCGCCCAGTCAAAATTTCTACCAGGGTAATATAGAACTCAAAACGCCAATTTATTTTAACTCTTCCATTTTACGGTTGGTTTCATTGGCAAAACGTTTACGCAATTACGTATAAACATCATTTTGCAATTTCAAAACGGCACGCTCTATTCCTCCACTATTCTTTCCCTCTTCTGGGGAACCCTCTTATCCTCTATCTGACGAAAAATTTTTCATATAAAAACATATATAAATATATACAATTATATGTAAAATATTAAATATAACCATATATATTCTCTTTCTATTGTATAATTTCTGTTCATATATATTGTACAAGAAAAATAATAAAAAAAAGAATTTAAAAAAATAATTTAGAAAATCATATTTGCATCGTTTTTTAATAAAAAATTAGGTTTGAGGAAATAAGAAAAAATTGGCCATTAATTATATACAATAAATGTAATAATTGTATATAAAATATAATGATGGAATATATATACAATATTGTATAATCCAATCGTAAAATAACAATACAAAAGTTGTACTTCTATTTATTTTTCAATTATTCTTATTATTTTTTTCTACGTATACGGACAGAGATTATGTCTACAAAAATAAAGAAAACATATAGACATATTTGACATGTAATTATATATAAAATTATTATATTATACATAATTACATTTTTTAATATATTTTTTTATATAAAAACTGTTTGACCGTATATATGATTTTGAAAGTTAAGACTCTCCCACTAAGATATCTTTACGTAAATTAAATCTCACATATTTTATTATCTTACAACGCGATAATGTCGACTTGTAATGTCAATATAATCAAATATGTTATCTCAGCGATAATTAATTTGATTATCGAGTTAATTATTATCGAGGTATTAGTAAATGCAATGATATGAAAATATGAGTCAATATTTAAAATAGCTTTAATAGTAGATCAGGTGTGTGCAATTATAAAAGAACTTATTCAGCTTATAACACAGGTGTGCTCGAACTTGAATAAATGTAATTTTTTATAATTCTTTTGTTTACGTTAAAAATATAATTATATTTTGCTAAAATAAGATAATAATCCGTTACATATCAAATGTTCCACAACGTCTTCAATGAACACTTAAGAATTAGATGCAAAATTAGGTTTAGCTGTACAAGAAATTAAAATAAGTAGGTCGATCTTTGCATCTTCTCAGCACATGTTTTGGCATAAAAAAGAAAGCTACAAAGTACACGAAACACGTTTAATATTCTACAATATTTCTATCAATATAAATTAACTTTAATCTTTAACTTATTTTTTGTCTCTTATTTTTAGTTCTAAAAATTAGAGAGAGAGAATAAAATTAATCTACATTTTTAATAGAAATAAACATAAGACACAAGTTTATTATAAACATATATAAAAGAAAATTAATCCTATGTTTTTCGAATGTTGTTAGGAAATGAATTCGCAATATGTTTATTTAGGTCACGATTGTATAAGAAAAATATAGCGCGAAGATAGATAATGCGATGATTGTGCGTTTTCTTCATTTATTATAGCTTGACAAAGATTTAAAAACTATTAATAGGATACGCTTATATATTAGTTAATTAACGACAAATTAATACCATTTATCGATCAATTATCCATTGATCGCAAATTTTGTACAGAAAATTTCTATTTATCGTAATTTACCAAGTGCCTGGATAAATTTTTGTTGCTATCAAGTGAGCTGTAAATGTGGGGAGCAGAAATGAGTTCCGTTATCCGGTGAGCTACGGTGCAGAACACGGTGCAGGCGAGCGCGCTACATTACCGTCCTACTTACAGCGCGGTCGATAAAAGGTTCAAATACAGAACCGTGAACGCGTAGAAATGGTCAGTCACGCTGTATTGCTCGCGCGTGCATTTGATTAAAAAAACATTTTTAATACAATTTGATACACACAATTAATATTTATTACATACAATATAACAATCATAGGTGATTATGTAATTATAATTGTATTGTGCATCTGCAACTATCATTCCACCGACTAAGTATGTGTTTACTGGAATAATATAATTATAGATAATATGATAATTATAATTACAACATAATTACCTATAATTATTGTATTGTTATAAAAAATTGTTTCGCGATATTTTATAATTTTTACGATGTCGCATTATTTTCCGTATTTTATTTATAAATAAATAAAATATTAAAATTAAAAGCTAAGTAATGTTACGGCCGATATTCCGAGCAATATTAGGGTATTAATAAAAAGCTATATATATAAATTATAATTATCGAGTCGACGTTTTGACCTACTTGGTCTTTCTCAGGGCATTACATTCAAACTTACACAAGTAATATAAATAAAAATAATAATAACTGTTGGAGTTCACATTATCAACACTGAAAATTATAGTCATCGCCGATGGAACGATTACGACACGCAAAAGAAATAAGGTCAAAGCCAACTTCGAATTAAACGTCGTCACAGGCCACATAATTACAATAATTGTTACCGATTACAATAAATTCTGATCTGAGTTGCAGCTGACGGAGATGCTAATTTCGTGCATTTTCTGTATATTTTAAAAGGGGCAGTCCCCTCTGTATGATCTTGCCTGTATCAGCCATGCTCAACGTCGGAAATTGTCATGTCCGATATTAAATGGTGTATATGAAGTTGGCATATCAATTGTCAGCATATAAAAAAAAAGTGGAGTTCTCTTTGCATACAACCGAGTTCTATAGTTCCTGATAAATTTTAACAATAGTTCTGGTCATTTAATATAAATAAACGGAAGTTGAGAAATTATATGCTAACTTCCCGCAAAGTTAGCATATCATATAATTTTTTCGAAAAATACTCCAATGAATTTTATAGTTTTTGACGAGTTCTATAGTTTTGTAACGGCCTATGTTTGTCATCGAACGCGGACTAGCTCGCCGGATCAGGAGTTCGATCTAAGGCCCAGAAACAATAACCAGGTTGCGCAGGAAATCGAATGATTTATTTAGAAAGTACAGAAAGTGGCGGGACGGAACGGCGTACGTGGACGCGGACGCGGTATGTACAAACGGTGGGCAGTGCGCATGCACTCGGCGCGGTAAGATGGACAGAAACTGGCGGAACGCGGCGATACAATTTGACAGGTACGCGGTATTTACAGGCGGTGGGTAAGTAGTGCCGCTGCACTCGGCGCGGTGAGACGGACCGAAAGTGACGGAACGCGGCGGTACAATTAGTCGCGGACGCGGTATACAAACGGTGAGCAGTGCCGAGGCACTTGGCGCGGTAAGACGGACAGAGAATTTCGGAACGCGGCGATACAATTTGTCGCGGGCGCGGTATCTACAAACGGTGAACGGTGCCGGGATGCGGCGGTACGAGGCACGGTGGTCCGAGGATCGACTTTAGACCGTGCATATGCGCTCGGCGCGATGTTAGCAACGGAGCGGGAGAGGAGGGTGGAGCCCTGGGGCGTGCCGGCAACGAGAGTGCTCGTTGCGAGACCGAGCGTGCTCGACCCCGTTGAACCGTGCCGTCAGGGTAGCGTGAAGGAAGTCGGAGACACCCGAGAGTACTCGGTCGAGGCACGGAGCTCCGTACCCCGCTGGTGTGTCGCCTTGGGAAATCGGTCAGGTATCTTCGTCCGGAATAGCGGAATGCTGGTGCGGAGACGAAGTCAGTTCTTAGGCCGGATGGCCGGCTTATATACCCCGGCGCGGCGCGCGGGTCGGATGGGAGGGAGGCCGGTCGTCAGGTGCGTCGGGTGGGGCACGCGACGCGCTATCGCCTTCGGCGTAGCTCGGCTCCTTCCGGCGGCTGTCGTTGCCGCGTGGCGCGAAGGCCCCGGTGCCGCGTTTTATCCGCGCACACGGGGCCGGTGGAGTATCTTAAAAAATGTGGGCGCACCGCGCCCTATTCTCGCCCGACGGTTGGTCGGCCGGGCGGCCTCCGGCGGGTGGTAGCCGGGAACGATGCTGGTTTAGGGGCGCATCGTTACAGTTTTATAACATAGTTCTGACCATTAACTATCTCTAAATAATTATTTACAATTATTATCAGCATATCACTTGTTACTTCGGTGATATGCTATGCTTCTGCGATAAGTTCTAGGCTCGCTCAAGGTTTTAAACAATAGTTCTAAACTCCCTGACGATAGTTCCGTACAGTTCTTATCACTGGCTAGCTTTAAATAACTATTAACAATTATTATCAGCATATACACTCGTGCTACGGTAATATATGCTATGCTTCTGCGATAATTGTTAATAATTATTTAAAGGTAGAGAGTGGTAAGAACTGTACGAAACTATCGTCAGGAAGTTTAGAACTATTGTTTAAAACCTCGAACGAGCCTAGAACTTATCACAGAAGCATAGCATATCACCGTAGCACGAGTGATATGCTGATAATAATTATTAATAATTATTTAGAGATAGTTAATGGTCAGAACTAAGTTATAGAACTATAGAACTCGTCAAAAACTGTAAAATTCATTGGAGTAATTATCGAAAAAATTATATGATATGCTGACTTCGCGGCAAGTTAGCATATCATTTCTCAACTTCCGTTTATTTTATGTTAAGTGACCAGAACTTGTTAAAATTTATCAGGAACTATAGAACGCAAAGAAAACTCTACTTTTTTTGATATGCTGACAATTGATATGCTAACTTCATACACATTATTAAATGCGGAAGTAGAGATCGGTGTTATGTCAAGAACCTTTTAAAATATACAAAAAATGCACGAAATTAGCATCTCCGTCAACTGCAAATCAGATCAGGATTTATTGCAATAGGTAACAATTATTGTAATTATGTGGCCTGTGACGGCGTTTAATTCGAAGTTAGCTTTGATCTTATTTTTTTTGCGTGTCGTAATCGTTCCATCGGCGATGACTATAATTTTCAGTGTTGATGAAGTAAACTCTAACAGTTATTATTATTTTTATTTATATCACTTGTAAATTTAAATGTAATGCCCTGAGGAAGACCAAGTAGGTCGAAACGTTAACTCGATAATTACAATTCAAAATGTATATATAGCTTCTTATTAATACCTTAATTAATTAATATTGCTCGGAATATCGGCCGTAACATTACTTAGCTTTTGCTTTCGACAAGCGATAACACGTCCAATTTTTTTATATTAAAATTAAAGTAGGTAAATTAAGGATTAATCAGATACGAAATATTTTGTAATATTTTATGAATTTCTAGATTCTTCTACTTTGAACTAAGTTTATAATGCGATTTTTATCAATTTCTGCTTTTTACAAAATGTCTTTCTTAACATTGAAATATCTTCTTATATAAAAAGAAAATATTTTTATATGTAAGTGATATGGTATCTTGTGTTTATATGGTAATTGGAATTATTTACTGCGAAAGAGAAGCCATTTTTTATGTGCTATAAATTGTGAAGAAATACATAAAGTCTGCGATATTATCACGTAGATGTCACAACCATTATTTTCACAAATATTATATTATTTTTATTTTCTTTTTTATACAAAAAATTAAGTATTAAACGGATAGAAAGATATTCGTAACATGATATCCAGATGTTTCGAGTTTCAAGATGTTCCTTGTCTTAATATTTGGTGGTTCTGAAAAGAACCGATTGTTTTTCTTGGTCCTGGAGCGAATTTTAATAATCCGTCCAGTAATCATTTTTTTCGATAATATGATCTATCGTGCACTTACATATACATATAACAATCGGTTCTTTTCAGAACCACCAAATATTAAGACAAGGAACATCTTGAAACTCGAAACATCTCGATATCATGTTACGAATATCTTTCTATCCGTTTAATACTTAATTTTTTGTATAAAAAAGAAAATAAAAATAATATAATGATTGTGAAAATAATGGTTGTGACATCTACGTGATAATATCGCAGACTTTATGTATTTCTTCACAATTTATAGCACATAAAAAATGGCTTCTCTTTCGCAGTAAATAATTCCAATTACCATATAAACACGAGATACCATCACTTACATATAAAAATATTTTCTTCTTATATAAGAAGATATTTCAATGTTAAGAAAGACATTTTGTAAATAGCAGAAATAGATAAAAATCGCATTATAAACTTAATGTTCAAAGTAGAAGAATCTAGAAATTCATAAAATATATTACAAAATAGATTTCGTATCTGATTAATCCTTAATTTACCTACTTTAATTTTAATATAAAAAAATTGGACGTGTTATCGCTTGTCGAAAGCAAAAGCTAAGTAATGTTACGGCCGATATTCCGAGCAATATTAATTAATTAAGGTATTAATAAGAAGCTATATATACATTTTGAATTGTAATTATCGAGTCAACGTTTCGACCTACTTGGTCTTCCTCAGGGCATTACATTTAAATTACAAGTGATATAAATAAAAATAATAATAACTGTTAGAGTTTACTTCATCAACACTGAAAATTATAGTCATCGCCGATGGAACGATTACGACACGCAAAAAAAATAAGATCAAAGCCAACTTCGAATTAAACGCCGTCACAGGCCACATAATTACAATAATTGTTACCTATTGCAATAAATCCTGATCTGAGTTGCAGTTGACGGAGATGCTAATTTCGTGCATTTTTTGTATATTTTAAAAGATTCTTGACGCAACACCGATCTCTACTTCCGCATTTAATAATGTGTATGAAGTTAGCATATCAATTGTCAGCATATCAAAAAAAGTAGAGTTTTCTTTGCGTTCTATAGTTCCTGATAAATTTTAACAAGTTCTGGTCACTTAACATAAAATAAACGGAAGTTGAGAAATGATATGCTAACTTGCCGCGAAGTCAGCATATCATATAATTTTTTCGATAATTACTCTAATGAATTTTACAGTTTTTGACGAGTTCTATAGTTCTATAACTTAGTTCTGACCATTAACTATCTCTAAATAATTATTAATAATTATTATCAGCATATATCACTCGTGCCACGGTGACATGCTATGCTTCTGTGATAAGTTCTAGGCTCGTTCGAGGTTTTAAACAATAGTTCTAAACTTCCTGACGATAGTTTCGTACAGTTCTTACCACTCTCTACCTTTAAATAATTATTAACAATTATCGCAGAAGCATAGCATATATTACCGTAGCACGAGTGTATATGCTGATAATAATTGTTAATAGTTATTTAAAGCTAGCCAGTGATAAGAACTGTACGGAACTATCGTCAGAGAGTTTAGAACTATTGTTTAAAACCTTGAGCGAGCCTAGAACTTATCGCAGAAGCATAGCATATCACCGTAGCACAAGTGATATGCTGATAATAATTGTAAATAATTATTTAGAGATAGTTAATGGTCAGAACTATGTTATAAAACTATAGAACTCGTCAAAAACTATAAAATTCATTGGAGTATTTTTCGAAAAAATTATATGATATGCTAACTTTGCGGGAAGTTAGCATATCATTTCTCAACTTCCGTTTATTTATATTAAATGACCAGAACTATTGTTAAAATTTATCAGGAACTATAGAACTCGGTTGTATGCAAAGAGAACTCCACTTTTTTTTTATATGCTGACAATTGATATGCCAACTTCATATACACCATTTATAATATATCCCACACAGCAAAACTTGTTTCAGAAAGCTTTCCAAAAGATAACTTGAAAATTAATATTGAAATGTAAAATTGAAATCATTCAGACATATTTCTGAAACGTTTTATCAAATTAATATATCATTGAAAACTTTCCAAAAGATAACTTGGAAATTAATATTGAAATGTAACATTAAAATCATTCAAAAGTATTTCTGAAACGTTTCATCGAAATCATTTATGACCCTTTTCACTGAAATATTTCTGAAATATTACGAAACATTTCAGAGAAATATTTTGTACGTAATGTCTAAAATACGTATCATTGAAAGCTTTCCGAAAGATAACTTGGACAACAATATTGAAATGTAACATTGAAATTATTTAGAAGTATTTCTGAAACGTTTCATTGAAATCATTTATAACCCTTTTTACTGAAATATTTCTGAAATATTACGAAACATTTCAGAGAAATATTTCGTACGTAATGTCTAAAATACGTATTATTAAAAGCTTTCCGAAAAATAACTTGGAAAATAATATTAAAATGTATCATTGAAATTATTCGGAAGTAAAAACGGAGAAGTAAAAACTTGAATCGCCAGTAAATAATTAACAATTAGCAAAAGAATTATGTTCGACACAACTGGCAAATTTTATTGTTCACAAAACGCTACGTTTCAATCGCAGATTTCGGTCCTTTTCAAGCGTATATAGAAACTCACAAATATTAATTATTAGTCAGACATAATGTCCAAACTACGCCGAATCTAAAAACTAAACATAAAAAATTGTGGCACGCAACAATATAAGTATAAGTCCAAAAATAATTATATAAATCAAAACTTACATATTTGTGCGTTAAATTCACAGAAGTAAAATACAATTTAAACGGCATTTTTGTTATTCATTTATGTCGAAGGGCATGTAAGAGCCGTGCGGTGGTAACATTTTAACTGACGAAAACAGACAAGTAATAAACAAACTAATGACGTCAATATTAAAAGCCAGAGCGTGGAGAGGGAAACAGTGAAGAAGGAGATCTTTTATAATATGTTCGTAAGAGAACGTCAAGATTCTCCGTGTCCTTTTGTAAATTAATATGGTGTCATCAAATTTTTTAATAAAAAACATCTCCGCTAATTCCCTTTTTCTAATCTGTCTCTCCTTATGTATTATTTCTGGCTTCCCCCAATCGAAATCATGCCCATAGGATGTTCGATGCTCGCACTCACTACAGAATGCTTGCTCGCCGGTTTTCTGATATCGTTCTGGTGTTCTTTGAGACGTGTGCACAAATGTCTTTTTGTCTGCCCAATATACGTTTGCAATCTTTACATCTCTACGAACATATCATAATTGGGCATTATGTCTGACTAACAATATTTATGAGTTTTTATACGCTTGAAAAGGACCGAAATCTGCAGTCGAAACGTAGCGTTTTGTGAACAATAAAATTTGCCAGTTGGGCCGAACATAATTCTTTTGCTAATTATTCAGAAGTATTTCTGAAACGTTTCATCGAAATCATTTATGACCCTTTTCAATGAAATATTACGAAACATTTCAGAGAAATATGCAACAACACCGCTAGGCGGCGCATAATGGTAAGACTAACTCGCAAGTAAATTTCAGTTGGGATCTAATATAAGCAGGCCTTCGGCGAAGCAAAATCATGACTATGATCAAGAATATATTTTATAAAGGACAGGAAATTGTTCCGGATGACCCTATACAGGGTGATCCGAAACAATTTGATATGAGAAAAAGTATCTGAAATATTTTCCATATATTTTTTAAACATTTCAGAGATATTTTCGAAGCATTTCAGAGATTTCTGAAGCATTTTAGAGATATTTCTGAAGCATTTCAGAGATATTTCTTAGGCATTTTAGAGGTATTTCTTAAGCATTTCAAAGATATTTCTTAAGCATTTCAGAAATATTTCTGAAGAATTTCAGAATTATTTCAGAAATTATTTCTGAAATTTCAGAAACATTTCTGAAATCTCAGCTTGGCGGACATTTTAGCTTTCTGAAACATATCTAAAACATGTTTAAAATGTTTTTTTGAAAGGTTTCATATTTCATTGACAGTTTTTTGAAAGCTTTCTGAAATATTTCGGTGCTCGGACATGACAATTTCCGACGTTGAGCATGGCTGATACAGGCAGGATCATACAGAGGGGACTGCCCCTTTTAAAATATACAGAAAATGCACGAAATTAGCATCTCCGTCAGCTGCAACTCAGATCAGGATTTATTGTAATCGGTATAACAATTATTGTAATTATGTGGCCTGTGACGACGTTTAATTCGAAGTTGGCTTTGACCTTATTTCTTTTGCGTGTCGTAATCGTTCCATCGGCGATGACTATAATTTTCAGTGTTGATAATGTGAACTCTAACAGTTATTATTATTTTTATTTATATTACTTGTGTAAGTTTGAATGTAATGCCCTGAGAAAGACCAAGTAGGTCGAAACGTCGACTCGATAATTATAATTTATATATATAGCTTTTTATTAATACCCTAATATTGCTCGGAATATCGGCCGTAACATTACTTAGCTTTTAATTTTAATATTTTATTTACTTATAAATACGATACGGAAAATAATGCGACATCGTAAAAATTATAAAATATCGCAAAACAATTTTTCATAACAATACAATAATTATAGGTAATTGTGTTGTAATTATAATTATCATATTATCTATAATTATATTAATCCAGTAAACACATACTTAGTCGGTGGAATGATAGTTGCAGATGCACAATACAATTATAATTACATAATCACCTATGATTGTTATATTGTATGTAATAAATATTAATTGTGTGTATCAAATTGTATTAAAAATGTTTTTTTAATCAAATGCACGCGCGAGCAATACAGCGTGACTGACCATTTCTACGCGTTCGCGGTTCTGTATTTGAACCTTTTATCGACCGCGCTGTAAGTAGGACGGTAACGTAGCGCGCTCGCCTGCACCGTTCTCTGCACCGTAGCTCACCGGATAACGGAACTCATTTCTGCTCCCCACAGATATGTACCAATTGTCGATACTTTATCAACTATATATGAGAACATGACATAGTACAGTTCTAACATTGAACACTAGCGTCGCTGTCGACATTGTATTATTTAGGAACGGTCAAAACCAGACTGGTCAGATGGTCAGATCAGATGATCAGAACTCAGAACGGTGTGGAACGGTGTGAGTGTGGAGAAATTGTATTGTAGGTTATCCGTTATAGTTGTAAGACGCCTTCGTTACACGAGTGTCAAAGTGAGCGTGTTTTTGCCACTGAAAGATGCTAAAAGAACAAAATTGAAACAAGAAAAATACCAATAATACGTCAATCCAACAAGTAATGTTAAATAAGAATTCTTTTTATTCATTTCCGTAAAATATAAATATCTGTATGCAATGTATAACAAAATATTGCTCTAATGTATATAGAAAGATTTCAAGAATCTTTCTACTAAACGACTTAATAATTCTTTAAAATTGTTTATTATTCTATAAATTTGATGTCTTAAAAAATGTATTTTTTCAATCACATTACGAGTATTAGTTAACTGATTATACTACCAATCATAAAACACTTTGCAAATGTACTAAGTTTAAGGAATAATTGACATGTTATACTTACTCAAAAATAATCCAACTAAATAAAGTTTCTATTATTCTCAGATCAAAGGACACGCTTAATCCACTGCTTTGTATCCGAGAAAGACAGTTTTGAACTCCAAAATCATGTCAACATTGGAGGATAAAATTTTAGGAGAGAAATTGCACTACTATTGCAGTAGTTCTAGCGAAGATGAAGGAAATAATTCTGGGGATTCTGACAAAGAATGCGACGATGTAAAATATGCTGACGACACTGCACAATATACCACGCCTTCATATTCAGAATGGGATGGGACCTCCAGTAACACAGGACCTAAAGGTGTTATAAAGGTATAATTATCTACATTTTGTGTTTACAGTGTTTGTTACAATTATGGAAAAATCAAAATCTAGAAACCAAGTTCAACGCATGCATACGCGTGTATTATATTTAAGTTTTATTATCAAATGTGTTAAACAAAAACTTAACATTGAATTCGAAATGTATTCTTGGAAGGATTGGCAACGATATAAGCAGTTGGAAGCAGAAAAGCGAGAATCACAAGAGAAGGAAAGGCTACAGTTGATAAAAAAATTAAGTCTAACGTGCCGCAGTACTTTGGATGAGGAAAAAGAGAAACTGAATGAGGCAGATCCAGAGTTGGCAGACTTATTAACCGATGAATTCCTTCTGGAGTATCAGAGACAGAGAATGAAAGAAATGCTCGCGAAAACAAAGAAACTCTACTTTGGGAAAGTTATCGATTTGGAAAATACAGATCAGTTTCTGCAAGCCATTGATGAAGAAGACAAGTCAGTGACTGTTATCGTTCACATTTATGAGGATAATGTAGCTGGATGTGAAGCTATGAATGGATGCTTGATTTCTCTCGCGGAAGAATACCCTTACGTAAAATTTTGTAGAATTTTAGGTTTGTTGACTTTTTGACATTATAAAATTAAAAATAAGCAAAATATTTTTAATTATATCTAAATTTTCAAACTGCAAGTAAATAATGTCTTATTTATTTATCTTTAAACAGAGCTAGTTTTAATTTTATTGTTAGTTATTATTTTATCATTTTATTATTTAGTTTTAGTTTTAGTTTGATTTTGTATATCAATATTTTTTAGAATCTCAGAAAAAGATTTGATCTTATTATTATAATAGGAAATATATTGTAGCAATTTTTTCCCCCAAGACAATATACTACTTTATAACATCCTTTTCCTTCAGGCTCAGTTGCAGGTCTCAGCAAACAATTTAAGAAATTTGGCGTACCGACATTGCTGGCGTATAAAAACGGACAGGTGATAGGAAACTTTGTCCACGTTACGGATCATCTAGGAACGGATTTTTACTCATCGGATGTGGATGCATTTCTCATCGAGCATGGGATTCTCACTGATAAAAATTGCGTACCGCTTGTCGTTTCAAAGAAAGAAAATGGAGCTTCTGATAGCGAATAAGAAATTATCATTCCTTTTAAAATAATCCATTAATATACTTTAATATATTTATAATAAATCGAAATAACTTTATATATTATTGAAAATAATTGAAACTTATACCACGAAATATTTATTAAGAGATAATCGAATATAGATTATAAAAAAGTGCAAAAAGTATTTACTTTTAAATCAGATACATAGATACATATATATATATATATATATATACACATGTATTTATATTGTTTTCATCCTCCCTTTATATTTCACAGAACTATTTCAACATGTCCAAGATATGTTTTTTCTTCTTTATCGCATTGCAAAGTTGCGAGTAGGTTAATAACACCTGATCGTATTCCGTATTTTTCAAATTATCGTACAGCTTTTTTAAATCTTCTTTCTGACAGATTTCATCTATAACTACTTTTAACTTCTCTTCGACTAATCGATTTAGCATTCTGAAAGCATCAACGGTAGTCGATGTTTCTTTGAACATTCTGATTGTGCAAGAGAGCTTTGTTATCTTTGCCTGTAACTCGGCAACCTGCGCCTGCAGCAACAAATACCCTGTCTTTTCTAAATATGCTCGGCTCACATTCTCGTATTTCAACTTGTTCCACTTGTCCATTAAGTTTATGTATTTCAACAAGTCACTTTCACATTGCAGGATCAAATCCTCAATTTTATTCTTCCATTGTACTCCTGGCACGTCGTGATATTCCAACAATTTGTTGTGCATCTTGCATTCGCTGTTCTTCGACGCTTCCTTAGCATTTCCTCCTAAGGCTTCGTATCTTATAACACACAGACATTAATAAATATTATAAAATTATATTATAAAACTTGGTTTACGTTAAGTTGATAAAATCTTTCTTTTTTCTTATATATAACAAGATACTCACTTTAACATCATATCATGTATCTTTTCTCGCAGCATTGTCTCGATGCAGCACTTCACCTCCAATTTCTCGTCGGGATTCAAGTCACATGGTGATAAATCAATAATCCCCAAGAGCATCAATTTATCTTGCATGTGCTTCGTTGTCGAAGGAAGATACATGTACTTATCCAGTTCGTAAATTAAGAGCAACATTCGTAATTTGCTCGCTGTACTCTTGGACAAAACATCATTGTTGCTCAAGGATGCCTTCTTCATACATTGATAGACAATATTGGTTTTGACATGTTCACTTATATTTTCTTCGCACAATACCAAAGAGCTTATTGTTTTCTCGATCGCGCTTGTTTCCTGGGTTATCGCAATCCTGTCATTGCCTCTCGTTGCACTGGAATGGTCTAACAAACTTTGCGACAAGTCCACTCTACCAATTAATCTACCGCTAGACTGCGAGATTGCTGAAATACTGGAAATATCTATAAAGAAAAGAAAACCATAAAAAACATAATAAATTTATAACATATTATCCAATCAGAGCTTCATGCATCTAATATATAAATGTGTAGAGACTTTAAACAGAAGTTTCTCAACTAGTTTATTAACTAGATATTTTGTTTAATCATATCTGCTTTAATATAACTTTTTAAGTGAAAAAGACATCACTTACCCGATATTTGATGCAAATCGCTAAAATAACTCATACTTGATGCCTCTATTGAAGAACTTAACCACACTTAAAAATAATAGGAATAAATACGTTAACAGTAATTAATCTTTTTTTCTCCTTTATTATAGAGATTTATTCTTTTTAAGAAGTAATATTTTTCTGTTTTAATAATCGACAAATGTTATATGAACAATAACCGTTTCACAAACATGTTCAAAATTCAAAATAAACGTCAGCTGACCTATACACTATGGACATGGACAGAGAAGAGAGGCCATCCCGGCCTTTTTCGGGCCCTGTACGCTACCGCCAGTACACCCATTTACGAAATTGGTACTACGTAGCCACGTTCATTTTCCGATAAAACACTGCCGATAAAACATTATTTTGGTGCGCGTCCGTGCTACATCTACCTACAAATGTAGTAGTGCTATATCAGAGAGAAGGGTGAGAGTGGGTGAGAGGCGCAATGACGGCGATTTTAATAATATTATTTTATAGTCCAGGAGCCACCGCCTGTTTTTTAAAGTGATTAATAACATGCTAAATCTTCGTGAGAAGGTTCGGTTCGACAAGACGCCCAAGTTCTTCCGTGTGAAAATTCTCGATAGAGGTAGCTAATGTAGTGCGCAGGTGTAAAACATGTCAATTTGGTGGGGTGTCGAAAGTGTCTGACTAACAGTAAGTTTTTTATTGAAATGTTAAGATAATTGGATAATAAACTCGGAAAAACAATTGTCCTACAAAATGGATGGTTTTGACTGGAGCGTCCTCCGCTCCGAATATGTCGAAATAACTAGATCATAAAAATTATTAATAACCAGCTGATTTTTTGTATGCAGCTTAGTAAATATTTGTATAATGAAATGGCCACATAGTCCTACAAATTTGGTGGTACGTTTTCCCAGTCCTACGCTTGGAAGTTGTCGATTCCACGGTAACACTTTTTTCATTAATAACCGTAGGACAAAAAAAACACATGTTAAGTTAGTGCATTCTTTGCATAAATCAAACAGTGTCCTACCAAAAAATGGGTATGTATCGCTAGTCCTACAAGAATATTGAAAATAACATAATTTCGTAGTTGTAGTTTTGGTAATTTGGGACACATGTATTCGTAAGCAGAATCAATACTTTTTTTGAAATAATATAACTAGTTGTATGAACTGTAGTAGTATATGATCTGCCAAAATAAAACAAAAAAATACAATTATAAAACTAATTAAATATAATCTTAATAAGTGAAGTTTATTGCTTTCGACTACAATTGGCAAGTATAAAAACGCTGCGACGTTTCGACCCTTCGGGATTGGGTCCTTATCAAGCACTGGATATATCTAAAATAATTTAGTTATAAGTAGGTTCGGTCGAAAAGATATAATACGCAGTCAAAAAATAAAATAAAAATACAATAGATACCTAATAATTAGAATTTTGTCACAAACCCTACACATCTGCATTTACGAGGATTTTACCGGAAATAGTCATTAATTTATCGCTGAAACCAACATTGGCGGAACAAACAACTGTTTTCTATAATCTTTCTATAATTGGGAAGGGAACCCAAGGCATTGTTGCCAGATAACCGGCACATCTTCCCCCCAGACCTCTCTCAGTTTCTCCCGAAAACTTTCTATAGCACGAAAATTTATACTTCCAGTGGCAATACTATTTCTATTATTATAAATATTTTCGAATGTTCGCGGTGTTCGCCGCGTATTTAAATTCGCAAACAACTTTTTTTTTAGAAGATTGCATCGAATCAATTATGCTCATATCATTGACTTCATTAAAAATATTTAAAAAATGAGCAATTGATAATAATTATATTAGTTAATAATATACAACCTCTTTAATAATTTAAGATAATCAATTATTCCATTAATATTAGTGATTATTTGTTATGTTAAAAAAAAATATTGCCATAAACGCATTTACAACCTTATCGGTGGAAAATGGTACATGCTTATCAGGGCCGCTTGACATATACTAAAGTTTTACGGAGTAGAGAATTGTGTTTGGGCTTTTTTTTAATGTGTAACGACAACGTGATTTACTCGGGATTATTTACGCATTTAACTGTATATCAAAACATACAGTTAAATTTGTGAACAAGATATATATTCCTGGAAATACATACCACTTTTTGTGTAGGACAGTGGTAAAATTGTGTTCTACACTTTATTCCCGATAGGAAAAAATTAAAACTAAGTTGTTATTAATGAAAAAAGTGTTACCGTGGAATCGACAACTTTCAAGCGTAGGACTGGGAAAACGTACCACCAAATTTGTAGGACTATGTGGCCATTTCATTATACAAATATTTACTAAGTAAGCTGCATACAAAAAATCAGCTGGTTATTAATAATATCTCCGCTCGTAGGGCACGTAGCGGAAAATTATATAGGAGATACCTCCCTTATTTTTACCCCAACTATCGATCAAGTCTACTTAGAACTTGATCCGTTCACTCGTTATCGAGATCTCAACATCTCGGGTACTCGCAACCCGTCGCGTCGCGTAAAAGAGTCACGGTGCGGTCTCGCTCCGCGTGTACTTGGCGCGAGACACTACCGTGTCTCTTGATTTTTATGATCTAGTTATTTCGACATATTCGGAGCGGAGGACGCTCCAGTCAAAACCATCCATTTTGTAGGACAATTGTTTTTCCGAGTTTATTATCCAATTATCTTAACATTTCAATAAAAAACTTACTGTTAGTCAGACACTTTCGACACCCCACCAAATTGACATGTTTTACACCTGCGCACTACATTAGCTACCTCTATCGAGAATTTTCACACGAAAGAACTTGGGCGTCTTGTCGAACCAAACCTTCTCACGAAGATTTAGCCTGTTATTAATCACTTTAAAAAACAGGCGGTGGCTCCTGGACTATTATAAATATTTATTTCATTTTATTTACAATTTTTACATTTATAAATAAAAAAATAAATATATAGATATATATACATTTTTTAATATGCATATATCATACTATTAATAAAACCCGACTGTTTGTCTGTCCGTCCGTCTGTCCGCGAACTACTCATTCGTTAGTGGACCGAATTTTTAGCAAAAGTATATGAAACAGGGGTAGAATTTTACGGGGAGCGCCATGATGTATACAGTTTTTGTTACCCAATTTTTTTGGAAATCGGTTTTTTTTAATTTTTCCAATTTTTCGGAAAATAATTGATTGAATCTCAAAAAATTATACATGAAGTAGGGGTAGAATTTCCCGGAAAGTGCTGTAAAATGTACTATTTTTTGTTACCGATCTTTTTGGAAACCGGTTCCAAATGACCAAATCTCTGTATAAAGTAGGGGTTGAATTTTCCGGAGAGTGCTATAAAGTATATAATTTTTCGTTACCGATCTTTTTGGAAACTGGTATCAGAAGTTTGACGAATTTTTCGGGAAATAATTGATCGAATTTTAAAGAATTGTATATAAAAACAGGGATAGAATTTCCCGGGGAGTGCTATATAAACTGTATAGTTTTTCGTTACCGATCTTTTTGGGAACCGGTATCTTTTTAGAAATTGGTTACGAAATTTTCCAGAGAGGGAGGGAGAAAGAGAGGGAGGAAGGGAGAGAGAAAGAGAGAGAGAGGGGGGAAGAAAGGGAGGCAGAGGGAGAGAAAGAGGGGAAAGAAGGAGAGAGAGAGGGGGAAAGAAAGGGAGGGAGAGGGAGAAAGAGAGAGAGAGAGAAAGAGAGATTATTTGCGTGTCTTATTACATATGTCCTCCGGGGCGAAGCCCGGGTAACTAGCTAGTATGTATGTATATATACATATATGTCCAGGCCGATATCTCGGAAACTATCAAAACTAGATGCATGCATGGAGAGAGAGAGGCAATTAAGTTATTTTTATGTCACACGTGCATGGAAAGTGGCCCATTACGCACGCGACGCGTGCGTGATAGACCACTTTCCACGCACTTGCAACATAAAATAGGGTGTGCAACACGTGCGTGAAGTAGAAAATTCCCGGGTGCGGTGACTGCACTCGCCTTCGGCTCGTGCGTCAACTCCGCACCCGTGAATTTTCATCTTCCAGCACTTGTTGCACAATGTACTATTATGTTATAAAACAAACAAATTCCGTTGTTAGACACAAAGAAACTTATTTAATAAATTATTAATATTGTTTAGAGGACACTAACAAAATTATATGTAGGTATATACTTTGTCTCAAGTTTATTTATAAATTATCAAGTCTCTCGTATTACTCGTAAATTATTAAACCAGTTGATATTGTTAAAGCAGCTAATAAGTATCTATAGATGGACCACTAGTGATCCATCCATATATAAGAACCGTCGATCTAATTTCCTTTTCAATTATTACTTCAGCTCCAAAGAATCCCTGCTTCTTCCTTCAACTCCGTGAGTCGATGGTACATATATACATACAATGAATTATTGTAATAGTAGGGGAGCTAGCTCCATTTTTTCGTGATTATTTCGGTACTCATGAAACTTTTTGTGGTGATTCAGAATGTTATTCAATGATCAAAGCTCCGGGGACTGACAAAAAAGTGGGACGCTTTGGATGATATAGCCACTCACTTGTGCAAAAAAATTTTTTTTCAAGTCATTTCGGTATGTCAGTCATTTTGCACCATAATTCTTTGATATATTCTATGACTATTTGCAAATTGACTGACAAAAAAGTGGGTCGCTTGTGGGTGTAGGGCTGCCCAAAAATGACATTTTTTCAAGTCATTTCGGTATGTCAGTCATTTTGCAGCATAATTCTTTGATATATTCTATGACTATTAGCATAATTGACTGACAAAAAAGTGGGTCTCAAAACCCTCATAAAATATTGTAAATTCCACATTTTGCGACTTATGAATTTTTTCCTTCTTTGAATTCACCATTGATGGTCATCAGAACTTATTTTAATTCTTATTGTCTTTTCATTACTCAAATAAATAATTAAAAGTACATCATAAACTGAAGCCAATATCTTTTTTTATGGTCATTTATTATATAATCAAAACAGAAACTGTAATGAAAAGTAGCATTAAAACATCCATCATAAAAAATAAATAAAAAACCTAGGAATCTTTTTCTTCTTCTTCTTTATCACAATCATTTAAATCATCTTCATCCTCAGAAAGGTCGTCACTCGATTCTGTAACATTATTTAAAAATCATAATATAATTGTTTGACTACTGATTCTTTTCTCTTTCGAAGAAAAAAAATCACGCATACCTAGTTCACCTTCCTCATTGCTATCGTCTGACGGCTGAATAACGATGTCGTTGATAAGTGTTGGAAGCTGATTGCCTTCAAACCAGACAAATTCATATTTTCCATTATTTTCTATCCAGCCATTTTCCATTATTTTCTATCCAGCCATTTTCGTCAAAATATTTTATGAGGGTTTTGAGACCCACTTTTTTGTCAGTCAATTATGCTAATAGTTATAGAATATATCAAAGAATTATGCTGCAAAATGACTGACATACCGAAATGACTTTAAAAAAATGTCATTTTTGGGCAGCCCTACACCCACAAGCGACCCACTTTTTTGTCAGTCAATTTGCAAATAGTCATAGAATATATCAAAGAATTATGGTGCAAAATGACTGACATACCGAAATGACTTGAAAAAAAATTTTTTTGCACAAGTGAGTGGCTATATCATCCAAAGCGACCCACTTTTTTGTCAGTCCCCGGAGCTTTGATCATTGAATAACATTCTGAATCACCACAAAAAGTTTTATGAGTACCGAAATAATCACGAAAAAATGGAGCTAGCTCCCCTACTATAATAGAAAAGAAAGAAAGAAAAAAACAGAAGACAGCCGAAGAACTAGCCGTTGTTTTTTTGCGCAAAGTAGGGTGGACGTTCCATTTGTGGCCACTGTACCTTCTGTGGCCACTCTCTCTTTTAATGCTAAATATTAAGATTGTCCGAGTTCGAAACACCCTGCAAAGGTGTCGGAAATAGAAGAATATAATTCTATTGGCAACACTTCCTTTCCTTTTGCGACTCATTTCATAGCAACGCGGAAAGCTACACAACAAAATATATCGCACCTCCAAGATTCTGGCTAAACCTTACAGAAAAGGTTAAGAAGACGGCTGGTAAGTAACTCTTCGTTATTCATTTATCTCAGCTTATCCTGCACACAATCATGTTTATATATTATAATAGGTATATCGTTTGTTTTCTCGATTACAATATAAAATCATTGAAAAATAACTAAAATATGCTGTAAATACGGTATGGCCGAAAATAGAACATCGAAAGTATCATTGTACTATTTGTGGCCACCCCATGGCCCACATATGGCGCCAGCAATTTCCATTTTTGGCCAGTCAGTTCCGAACGTTGGTTTTTCATGGAATTTTATAGTAATAGCTTGATTATTATAAAACTATACGACCAAATCGAAAAAATCAAACAGGACCAACGAACATACACCTTCGGTGTTAACTTCCGATAAATGGATCGAATTGATGCAGGCCAAAGAGGAAGCAAAACGCGACGAGGAAGAGAGAAAACGTATTAGAAGAGAGGAAAGACTAGTGAGAATGGAACTAAACAAGAAGATTAAAGCCGAGAAATTAGAGAAAAGGCAACAAAAAAAAGCAGAATCTGCAGAAACAAAAACTGCTAAAAAGAGAAAATACCTAGTGCAGCTATAATCGACGTTACATGGTTTTGTTTTTAGAATATATTCTAAGATTTATTATCGATAGTTATATATTTTCTACTGGAATATATTATTTGTTGCATAAAATGCTTTTGTCGTTCGAATAAACCATTATTTAAATAAAATTGCGTGGGTTACCTGTTTTATAAATTTTCTGTCAATATTTTTTGTCCAAAGTGGCCACAAATAGTACAATGACTGGCCAAAAATAGTGCATTTGTGGCCACTTTTGGTGAAATAGGGGGTTCACTGATTATATACCATTTTCGCGATTAATTATGCGTAAAAAAAACTTTTATTCGTAATAATTCGATTCCTTATGTAGGAGCAGTGAATAGAGACATTTTTAGTATAGAGATATTTCAGTATAGAGACATTCTGGTATAGAGACATTTTAGTGAGAAAGCGAGATTGGACAGAGATGGCGTGGGTGAAGCGTGTGTGGTGGCGAGCGTGAGAGAGAGAGGTGAGACTGGTGAGAGAGTCGGGCTAGGACGGTGATCGCGTGAGGACGTGTGGAGAGCGGTCTCGAGTTTTCGTTAGATTTTGCTAAAAGTTTTCCTCGCGCGGTGTGACGGAATATCGTTCTCGGTCAAAGATCCTACATAAATATTGGGGGCTCGTCCGGGATTTGGCTAGTAGAACGGTTCCGTACGTTGTCTGGTGCGGTGTGTGTGCATCGGAAATTCGACGGCGTGCGTAACGGGCAGACGGCCTCAGAAACATTACGCGACGCTAAGGCGTGACTCTAAGGTGTGCGGTCGAGAAGATTTGGTGGTGCGGATCGTAACTGGCAGGCGGCCGTGTGGTTACGGGACGTGCGAAACTGATTTGCGTGCTGAGTGCACACAGGGTGACTCGACGAAAGGCGTAACGAGAAAATGGCGGATTCCGGCAAAGGCGATGCGGGAACGAGCGCGAACGTGGTAGACGTGGATGCACTATCACAGGAAGGATTAAGGCGTAAACTAGAAGAGCTCAAGTTGTCTGTGAAGGGCAGTAAACCCGTGTTGGCGGAAAGGCTGCGACAAGCTCTGTCCGGTAACGCAATAGACGCAACCAACGTGAAAGGAAGTGAAGTTACCGACGGAGAAGACGAAGAAGAGTCGAAGGCGGAAGACGTTGACCGGTTAACGATAGCTGAGTTGAAAACGCGCCTGCGCGAATTAGGGCTGAAGACGGTAGGCGACAAGGCAACGCTGCGTGATAGACTTAAAACAACCTAACTTCCGACGCGCGGATCTAGCTCGCGGCTGGTCAGGGTTCGGAGTAGGCGCGGAGGAAGACACAAGGCGTGATTTAACGATTCAATGTAACAGATTTATTTCACAATGTTCGGTGCTATTTTACACGTCGTTGTTACAGACTGTTCCCGCTGAGATTACGTGCGCGGGGATTACAATTCTTCGTGCGCGCGCTGAGATTATGTACGCGGCTATTGCAGCGGCTCGCGGTGCGGCGGTCGCGTATTACGGATGTGGATGTTACAGACTTGCGCGCGCTACAGTTTCATTCGCGGGGATTCGCGGCGCGTGTGACGCGCGGTACGTTGGCGGTAACGCGATTCGAATCGACGGTGTCGGGCGGCTGAGACGCTCAGCGAGCCCAGGGGACCCCCTTGGGCTGGATCGCCTGGATTTCGTCGAAGGGAGAGCGGTACCGTGCGGCCAAGACTCTCGGCGAGGACAGGGCGGTCTCCCGATCCCGGTTCGCGACGGTACAGCGGATGGGATGCCTTGTCGGACGGTTGAGACTCTCAACAAGTCCAGAGACCTTCTGGACTTAGACGTGGCGGCGAGGCGAGAGCGGTCGGGATGATAAACCGTCGAGATATACTTGACGGAGGCAGAGACTTTCTTACCCCAGGACTTATCAGCGGGATTCGGAAACCGAGAGCAGCGGATGATCGGTGTGCTGGCTCACGGTGGAATAGCAACATTTATAAATGTTGCTCGCTTATATACCCGTGGCGACGCTTCGTAATCGGTGGCGGGGACACGGGCGCGAGCGTCGCGGCGGAGCGGTGGGGCGGCCGTGGTTACGGCGCGGCGATCTTCGGGCGGCCTCGGCCTTGCTCGATGCTTCGGCTGCCGCGGTAAGTCCCTTGCGCGGACTTCTTCGCACGCGTTCCTTAATCATTGATAATGGCACGTCGTGCCTTTCTGCACCCGGCGGATGTTCGGCCGGGTGGTATGCGGCGGATTTTGGCCGGGGACAATGCCGTTTCGGGGCGCATTGTTACAGACTAAGGGCCGCTATAGAAGAAGATGGCGAATCGGAAGACGACGAAGGTGACAAAGATGACGACGAAGATGACAGCAGTGAAGATGGCAGCAGTGAAGTTGAGGAAAGAGCGCCAGCGGCGAGAAGGAGCACCAATAGGAGAAGCGGAAAACACGAAGTAAACAGACGAGACGTATACCCTGTTAGACAGGTGATTATGTCATTTAAAGACGTCGAGGATGCCCTCGAAACATTTAGCGGAGACGGCGGTGAAAACATACATCGCTAGCTGATTCATTTTGAAGAAACGGCTGAAGTGTGTCAATGGACGGAAGCTCAGAAGGTTATATACGCTAAAAGATTGTTACGTGGATCTGCAAAGTTATTTGCTAATTTTGAATGTTCTGCCAAGAATTGGAAGAAGTTGAGACAGTCTCTGGTGAACGAATTCTCAAAGACGATAAACAGCAAGCAGTTGCATCAGAGGTTAAGTTCGGTGAAGAAGAAAAATGACGAATCGTATCAGGCGTATGTTTATCGTGTTTTGGAAGTAGCTAGTCATGGCGACATTGAGTTAGATGCCAAAATCCAGTATATAATAGATGGTATTCAAGATGAAGAAGCAAACAAGACCATTTTGTACTCGGCAACCACGATCAGGGAACTGAGAAAGAGGTTAACTCAATACGAAGTTCAGAAGAGTAATTCTAGAAGTAAGTCAACAATGAAGAATCGACCTTCAGATAAAACTAAGAAGATGCCTCAAGCTGGACAGGCGGCAGACAGTGACAAGCAGAGAAGATGTTTTAATTGCGGGAGCAAGAAGCATATAAGCAATGACTGTCCGGATAAAGAGAAAGGGCCGAAGTGCTTCAAGTGTGCGCAGTTCGGGCACGTGGCTACCAAGTGCACAAAGTCAGCTAACGACAACGAAGCGGCAGCCCCTGCCAAGGTACGAGTAGACGCAGTAAAGTCGGGAGATAAGAAGACGTACAAAGAGGTCACGATGCTAGGAAGAAAAGTGAAAGCAGTGATAGATCCAGGAAGTGATCTGCATTTAGTTCGTGCCAGTTTTTATGTGATGTTGGGCACCCCTAAGCTGAAACAGGAGATAGTTTCATTTGAAGGAGTCGGCGCTTCCGCGAGCAAAACACTGGGACGATTTGAGGCTGACATTATCATCGACGAGTTGAAATTTACATTCGCTTTTGATGTTATACCAGATCATTTTATCGCGCATGATTTGTTGATTGGAGGTGAGCTATCAGATCATGCTGAGATACGATTAAAGAAAAGATGTGCAACTTTGATGAAGATCGACACTGAAGAAATACAAGCAGTTAATCCGGAGTGGAAAGAAGTTTTGAGTGTAAATGTACTTGATGAGCCAGACGACGATAATGAAGTAGACGTGACTCATGTCGCAGACACGACCTTGAGAGCTGATTTGAAAGAGTTGATCGAAGATTATCAGCCACAACAGACTAAGGATAGCGGCGTAAATATGCGAATCATGCTGACGGACAACGTTCCGGTGTATCAACGTGCACGAAGATTATCGACCGAGCAAACTCGAATTGTGAATGGTATAATCCAGTCCTGGATAAAAGATGGAGTAGTCCGACCAAGTTCATCCGACTATGCCAGTCCCGTGGTATTAGTGGAGAAGAAGAACGGAGAATGGAGACTCTGTGTAGATTATAGGGCGTTGAATAAGAAGATAATTAGAGACAGAAACCCTTTGCCCTTGGTCGAAGATCAATTAGATAGGTTGCAAGAGGCAGCAGTGTTTAGCACACTCGACTTGAAGGACGGATTTTTCCACGTAGCGGTAGACGAGGAAGTGTCAAATTTACGTCGTTTATAGTACCAGATGGTCAGTATGAGTTTCTTAAAGTTCCTTTCGGGCTCTGTAATTCACCAGCTGTTTTTCAGAGACACATTAGAGCGGTATTTAGAGATTTGATCGCTGACGGCACTGTTTTGTCCTACTTGGATGATCTAATTGTGGCAGCTAAGACTGAAGAAAAAAATCTACAGAAGTTAAAAAGAGTCTTACAGGTGGCCAAGGAGTATGGCTTAGTGTTCAACTGGAAGAAGTGCCAATTTTTAGTCAAGATCGTGGACTATCTAGGTTACGTCATAGAAGCAGGGCGATACCGACCATCCGATAGGAAGACGTTGGCGGTGGCCAAATTTCCCAAGCCTACTACTGTGAAGCAGGTTCAAAGTTTCTTGGGCCTTACGAGCTATTTTAGGAAATTTATTGTCCACTTCGCGGTGATTGCCCGTCCGCTGACTAACCTATTGAAGAAGGATGCAAAGTTTGTTTTTGGACCAGAACAAGAAGCAGCTTTCGACCAACTCAAGACGGCATTGATGGAAAAACCGGTGTTACGTCTCTATCAAGTAGGAGCAGAGACTGAACTACACACAGACGCGTGTTCAGAGGGACTAGGCGCTGTCTTATTGCAAAAAGATTCCAATGATGGTCTTCTCCATCCAATATACTACGCCAGCTGGAAGACATCTCCAACGGAAGAAAAGTACACTAGTTTCGAGTTAGAGGTACTAGCAGTGGTGAAAGCATTGAAGAAGTTCAGAATCTACTTGCTGGGAATCTCTTTCAAGATAGTCACAAACTGTAAGGCATTTGCCTTCACGGTGAAAAAGAAGGACTCATGTTTGCGAGTATCGCATTGGATATTACTGATGGAGCAATTCCAATACTCCATTGAGCATCGGTCAGGAACGGCCATGCGTCACGTTGACGCTCTAAGTAGAAACCCAGTGAGCGTACTACACGTGCAAGAAAGTCAAGATGCATTAGTTGCGAGGATTCGAAAAGCTCAAGAAGAAGATATAGAATTGCAGGAGATCATAGAAGCCACTCGACAAGGAAGAAACGACAAGTTTAAGCTAGTAGGAGGCGAAGTGCTGTATCATCTTGAAGAAGGATTAGATCAATTAGTTGTCCCAAAGTCAATGCAGTACGAAGTAATCAGGATGGCGCATGAACGAGGACATTTTGGATGGAGGAAAACAGAGTATGTCTTACAGCAAGAATTCTGGTTTCCCCACATGAGACGGAAGATTCAGGCGCTAATTAATAATTGCGTGAAATGTTTGCTGACGGAAAAGAAGCCAGGACGAGCAGAGGGTCTCTTGAACCTTATCAATAAAGGAGAACATCCGTTAGTAACCTACCATATGGATCACTTAAGCCCCATGCCGTCAACAAAGAAGTGTTATAAGCATATTTTCGCTGTAGTGGATGCCTTTACAAAATTTGTTTGGCTTTATCCGGTGAAGTCCACGACTGCAGACGAAGTGATGACTCGAATGAAGAAACAAGCAGCTATTTTTGGAAATCCCAGAAGAGTGATTACAGACAGAGGTTCAGCTTTTACCTCCAAGACGTTTGAAGAATATTGCGCTGAAGAAGGAATCGAGCATATCTTAGTCACTACAGGAGTACCCCGAGGAAATGGGCAGGTGGAGAGAATTAATCGATGCATTATTCCTATATTGTCCAAGATGTCACTTTCCAATCCGATGGAATGGCATAAACACGTTGACGTAGTACAGCAGCACTTAAATGCATCATTCAATCGAAGCATTGGCAAATCCCCGTTTGAAGTTATGATTGGAACACACATGAAGCTGAAGGACGACATTAATCTGCGCAACTTAATCGAGAAGGAAATTCTTGAAAACTTCGAGAACCAGCGAAGTCAACTACGAGATGGTGCAAGATCCAATTTGCTTAAGATTCAAGAAGAAAATCGAAAAACATACAATCGCAAACGGAAGAAGGCACAGCAATATAAAGAAGGTGATATAGTTGCCATCAGGAGAACTCAACTAGGAGGCGGTCTCAAGCTTTGTCCTAAATTTTTGGGACCATACAAAGTCGTGTCCGTGATGCGGAATAATCGATATCTGGTGGAAAAGATCGGTACTCACGAGGGTCCTAATCGAACAAGTACAGCAGCTGATTACATGAAACCATGGGCACATGGCGAGGAGGATTTCTACGAGTCCGAGGATGAACCCGAACCGGAGGGCTCAAACGACGAGGAAGCTGACTGTGTCGAGGGCGACACAGAGTTGCAGGATGGCCGAGTGTAGGAGCAGTGAATAGAGACATTTTTAGTATAGAGATATTTCAGTATAGAGACATTCTGGTATAGAGACATTTTAGTGAGAAAGCGAGATTGGACAGAGATGGCGTGGGTGAAGCGTGTGTGGTGGCGAGCGTGAGAGAGAGAGGTGGGAGAGTCGGGCTAGGACGGTGATCGCGTGAGGACGTGTGGAGAGCGGTCTCGAGTTTTCGTTAGATTTTGCTAGAAGTTTTCCTCGCGCGGTGTGACGGAATATCGTTCTCGGTCAAAGATCCTACACTTATACCCTCCGGATGACGTCGATCAACTTTCTAGGTGCTCATATATATTTATTTTAAACTTATCTTCAAATTAATAGTAGGCTATCGCTTAAAGTGGCCACAAATGGTACGTCTACCCTATATTTAAGGAGTCATGTTCAGTCAGGAAGCCAAAAAATGATTTTTGAGAATTTTTTTGCATAAACTATAAGACTTGTTTAAAATTGGGTTGGTCTATGTAAGAGAATATATTTTTATGAATGTAACATAATTTTTTTAATAAAAAATATTAATAATTAAAAAAGATATGGCCATCTTCCTGAAGGCCCTTTTAAAAACTGGTTTTGCGGTGCCCACTGCTGCTCAGATCTGGATCATCTAAAATCAAAAAACCAAAAAGATTCTGTTAGTATATGAATATATCTTGTTCGTGAACGAAGGTTTTTTTTAATAAAAACTTTTTTTATTGAAAAAAAAAACAAAAAATTAAGAGCCCGAAAAATTGCGCTTTTTCTTAAAGTACGGCCGCCATTTTGTAAAAATTATTTTTTCAAAACATCGTTTACGAACAAGATATATTCATATACTAACAGAATCTTTTTGGTTTTTTGATTTCAGATAAAGGATTTTCTTTTTTTTGACGGGGGGAAAATTCGCACAGAGCGGGGAGGGCGGTTATGTGGGACTCCAACCCACTAAAAACCCTCTCGGCACGTTTTACCTGACGGGGGGTGGCAGCGAGAAACGCACTGATTCGTCCGCCACCTTCTTCCAACCGCTGACAAAAAGAAAATAATTTAAGAATATAGTAGGCTTATCGACTAAACTCTCTGCATACTTTATTGATTCTGCAACATAAGCCATGTATATTATTATTTAGTTGCTTAACATCAAAAATTAAATCAAAATGATTTAATTAGGGTGAAAGAGGGGATTTTACTCTAATCACAGCTGTGTTGCAAGTCTGACAATTAGTCGGCGCGTAGTTATTACGATTGGAAAATATCTATTTAAAAAGAAAATTAATAATAATTTAACGCGAACATCTTGTTGCGGCTTTGCGCTCTTTCGTTATATATATTTTATTTCTAATCATTTGAGCTTATTACGATTATTATATTATTATTACAATTTTCCAATCACAAAGAGAGAAATAACATATAACATTTCATGATGCTTGCAAGAGATGTAAATATATGCAAATTTCGATAAAGAATATGATAATATACGATAAGTCGGGGAAAGATGCCAGCTAAGAATTATCATAGATATTATAGTTAAGAATTATTATAAAAATATTATAAAATGATACTTTTAAACTTTTATTACATAACAGTGCTGAAAATAGCTACCCTAAAAGTTATCATTAAAATGCTGTAATTTGATTATATGTTTATCCCAAAATGCAAAATTGGCATTTTACCCCAATGACGAGGAGAAGATGCTACCTCTAACTCTTCACTGTGACGAGTTAATTGGAAATACAGAATAACAGAAGAAATGGCTATTCGGGTTATGAAACAGCCATTTCACGTGGTTTAAAAATATGTTAAATAAGTCGATCCACTTTCAATAAAAAGAAATGATGAAAAATCTTAACAAAGATATAAGAGTAAAATATTATAAGAAGTCTACTCATATCACTTGATTTGAAAAGGTCTTTTTAAATTTTTCCGATTTAACACGGTAAAATTGGAAAAGTTTGCATGTTTTACTCACTGTATAAATAATCTCACGTTAACAACTAGAAAACATTGCAATCTATCGAATAATAAACGAAATATTATTTCAACAAAGTATAGCATGTTCGACTTATATGTATACTGGCATTTTCTCCCGCAACTTACTCTTATATTTTAATAGAAAATGTAGCGCACACTTACATCCACCAAATCTTAAAGTTTCGTAATTTTTTAAATTTTGTAAGGGCATCAATTCCTCGCGGTGTAACAGGACCGCAGGATAAATTTAATTTTTCCACTTCTGGACACGAATTTTTTAATTCCATTAGAATAGCCTCTAGACATTCTGGTTTAGACCACCAAAACATAGGGCCACCCAAATTTAAGTTACGTATTCCGTGATTTCTCTGCAGTATTTTGCAAAGAGTTTCAACTACTATAAACGTCCTTTTTAGGTTTAAATCTTCCAGACAGTCTAGATTTTTGAGATGCGAAAATCCTTCGTTTAGGTGACCACACTCCATAAGATCACTAAGATCCAATACTAAAAAGAAAAAAAAATATATGTATATGTATTAGTTATATAAAATTTATTTGTAATCCTAACATTCATATTTAATTTATAAACTTACCTTTCAATTTTTTGCATATTTTTGAAATTTTTTCTAGGACAGAGTCGTCAACAAATGGGCAGTTACTTAATCGTAAATGCGTTAAACGACTGCCACAATTATCAAGAAATTTTACGAAAGTTTCAACAGAAAGGTCGCTTGATGTTAGATCCAATTGTTTTAAAAAATGACATCTGGATTCAAAATAAGGTATAATACTATTATAAGTATTAATACGGGTCGATTTAATGGGTCGTAAATTTCTTAATTTTAAACATTTAAACAGAGCAGGGTCACTTGTCAAGTTATTGTAGCGTTTATTTACTCTGCCCATACGACATAACGACATCACATCTAAGTTTTTTAATATTTCCAGTAATATTTCATTCTGCAAAAGATAAAATATAAAACTTTAATTCATGAAATTATAACATTATAATAAATATTATTACGAGAAATAGACTTCTTTTAATATTTTAAACTTACAGGAAGATCATCAAAATTGCCATACGATTGCTTCTTGGATTTGTCGGATACATTTTTATAATCAGATGTTGAGTTGTACATAATGTCCTGATGACAAGAACGTTCGCAGTTGTTGTCTAATAGATCAATTAAACTCTGTTGATTATTCGGAGTAATCATTTTTTTTGTCCCAATTAATTGGACGGCATCTAGCTGTGTGCTGTAGTTCCATAAGCTGTTCATAAATTTTAATCTGATTATCTTAGTCCTAAAGTTGAAAGACTGTAACGGCGGTGAAAATATTCGCGATGTCGAAGGTACAATCTGACGCCGGCGCGGTTTAGCGGTCCATAACTGAAACCACCGTCCATCAAAATCTTGCGCCCAAACTTTAGTTACATAGCCAGGATTATAAACTTCATATATAGAGATTTTGAGTGGATATACAGCCTCCTCAAACTCGAGATCTTTAAAATAAAACACTTAATTATGATCTTTTCAAAAACGTATATCTTTTTTAACAATGTCTTATTTATCAATTCAAATATGTTACGTACCAATATAGTTACAGTACATAGTGCAATCATTTTGTGGTTCACTGGCTATATGATGAGTTTCTTTCTGCCATGAAGATGTTAATGAAACATCAAAACCATTAGTTTGCTGTGTTAAAAAGAAAAATATATAAAGAGAGAAGAATATCAAAATCTTAAATTGTAACATAAAGTTAGATTACGATTACTGTCTACAAAACAATAATGGATAACATCAGGAGATATATCTCTATATATGTATATGTACCATGACAAACGCTGGTGGAAATTCTCCATAGTTTGGATACTTATTAGGAGGTCCAATTATCGCATCTTCTGTATCCAGTATGCTTCCAGTATTTGTATCGCTATACTCTACAGCTATGCTATTGCTCTTTTTCACGAATTGATAAATGATCTCATAATCCTCTTCTTCCACCACTTTGTTGATTTGATTGACGTAGGGATATACGCAATCAACATGGATCTCGTAATATCTCAACATCTCGTAATATAGTCGAGAATCTCGTCGAGAATGGAATGCTATATTCTCTTCCTGAAAAAAAGAGATGAAAGATATGGGCTGCGTTCTGATATTCACTGCCAGTTTTGAAAATCTACATATAATATATTTTCCGTCATGTACACTATGTGTAATGTTCTTTTAATAAATTCTTTTCTAAATAAATAAATTCTTTTAGTATATGTTAAAATGTCATATTATATAATATATATCATATTATATCTATATATTGTAATTATCCTACAAAGATTATATCTAATTATAAATCTATCTCCTTGCTTTTATGCTATAAATACTGATAATGATCAGAAATAATCAACAGAAATCATCAAAAATACAGAAGTAGCATTTTTGTTCGTTCGTTAGCGTATATATCATACAAACTTGTTGATGGGTTAACCAAACAATAATTAGCGTGTCTACTCTATCAAAATATTAAAAAAAATGCTACATCTAACAATAATCAACAATGATTCTTAAGATTTAATAATGATACATAACGATATATTAATGCGAAAGTTTAGTAATAAATAAAGGACCACGCACACAAACACTGGAACCTGGGCCCCGGTCAAATTTCTCCAAACTTTGGGATTTTTTAGCTTATGACCCCCCGATCAAAAGTCCTTATGGGCCCGAACCTCTAGGAAGTCATGGAAAACAGTTATAGGGTATGGAAGTCGACGAAATATAAGTAGTCGAGTATACACGTTTTTATCCTTAAATTGTCTCGAATTCGAGGGAATTTATTATAATAACTAATGCTATCTTGGCTATAAAGTTTAACTAGGGTCCGGTAGGGTCCAGTAAGGGCCAAGCCAGGTTTTTATGATGGAAACCTGGATTTATCGCAGAATTAGATTCTATGACTAGGAATATATTCAGATATGGTACTAACATTTTATAACCGACCCGAACAATTAAAGCAAGATTCGGTGTGGACCCGACCAATTAAGGAAAGATTCGGTGTAGACCCGATCTTGCCTTAACTGGTTGGGTCCACACGGGTGTTGCCTTAATTGATCGGGTCCACATCGGATCTTGCCTTAATTAATCGGATCCACACGAGTCTTGCCTTAATTGATCGGGTCCACACCGGATCTTACCTTAACCGGTCGGGTCCACACCGGATCTTACCTTAACCGGTCGGGTCCACACTGGATCTTGCCTTAATTGATCGGGTTCACACCGGATCTTGCCTTAACTGGTTGGGTCCACACGGGTCTTACTTTAATTGATCGGGTTAACACCGGATCTTGCCTTAACCGGTCGGGTCCACACTGGATCTTGCCTTAATTGATCGGGTTCACACCGGATCTTGCCTTAACTGGTTGGGTCCACACGGGTCTTACTTTAATTGATCGGGTCCATATCGGATCTTGCCTTAATTAATCGAGTCCACACGAGTCTTACCTTAATTGATCGGGTCCACACCGGATCTTACCTTAACCGGTCGGGTTCACACCGGATCTTGCCTTAACTGGTCGGGTCCACACTGGATCTTGCCTTAATTGATCGGATTCACACCGGATCTTGTTTTAATCGTTCGGGTCGGTTATGAAATGTTATTATAATATCTGAATATATTTCTAGTCACAGAATCTGATTCTGCGATGACTCCAGGTTTCCATCCTAAAAACCTGGCTCGGCCCTTACTGGGCCCTACCGGACCCTAGTTAGACTTTATGGCCAAGATTGGTCCAAACTATCAGATAGTCCTCTCCAAGTTCAAGAAGTTTTGTCCCATTAGTTGTCATAATAGATCCCCTTGAATTTGAGACATTTCAAAGGTAAAAACGTGTATACTCGACTACTTATATTCCGTCGACTTTTATACCCCATAACTCTTTTCCATGACTTCTTGGAGGTTCTGGCCCATAAGGACTTTTGATCGAGGGGTCATAAGCTAAAAAATCCCAAAGTTTGGAGAAATTTGACCGGAGCCCAGATTCCAGTGTTTGTGTGCGTGGTCCTTTGACCGGGGCCCAGGTTCCAGTGTTTGTGTGCGTGGTCCTTTTTGCGGTGGGCTCCCGCACTATGAGAGAAAAGCGGGGTAAGGGAGAGGAGAGTAATTTGTGAATGTTACAGATAACCTGAGGGGAGGAAGAGGAAAGTAGAAGGAAAAGGGGAGTACAATAGCAGAGGCAGTCGAAAAAATTGTGGAGGACAAAATAAGAAAAATGTTGAGGGAGAGGAAGGAGAACGATAGAAAAAAGGATTCGAGGATGGAGGAGATAGAGGAGAAAGTAAGGAGATTGAAAAGAAAAGTAGAAAGATTGGAGCAAGGTGTAGGCAAAAGGAAGAGGGAGGATTGCGAGGAGAGTGGGGCGGGAAAGAAGAAATGGTGGGCAGGGGAGGGCGAAAGGAACGAGGACGAATTAAGAAAGAGGAAAGTGATTATAAGGGTTGATAAGGAGAAATGGGGAGGTGTAAGGAGTCAAATTGGGAGAAAGTAAAGGAGCTTTTTACGGAAGGGTTGAAGGTGAAAGTGATAGTAAGAGAGATGATAGTTGTGGGGCAGAGAGAAGCTTGGCTGACAATACTGGCGAAGCTGGGAGATGAGGAGGAGGAGTGACGGGTGTTGGAGGCGAGGAGAAAGGCAGAGAACAGTATAGGGGTAAAGATACATGAAGATAAGTCGGTGAAAAGAAGAGAGAGAGAGAGAGAGAGAGGAAAGAGAAGAGAGAGCGGAAGAAAGAAGAGATGTGCACAGGAGTACAGGGAGATCGGAGGAGGAAGAAATCACAAGAGGAATGGAGAAGAAACTCCTCATGGGCTCCGATGATGAGGAGAAGGAAGATGAGAGAAAGAGAGACTGAGAGGATTACGGAGAGGGAGGGTAAATGTTTGTTAGGTTGCTATGGCCAGGTACAGGGGAATAAGTTTCTGTAAGAGGTTTGGGTACGTTCCTCATAAAAACGCCTTGTAAACACCCCACGGGGAAATGCAAGAAATATCATACATACATACAAGAAGCCGGTCTTAGTTTACAACCAGATAAATGTAAATTTTTCACAAAAGAATTGATTTACTTAGGTCATACAGTTTCAGGTAAGGGAGTCTGTAAAATTGGCATATTTTCCAGGAGATCAAAAATAAAAGAGAGTTTGTGTCGCATACAGTCAAGTTTTATAGTCTTGATACATTTTAGTAATAGCCCTGGCAGAAAAAATTTCTATGAATAACTACAAAATTTGACTAAAAATAGAAATTTGTACATTTTTGTTGAAATATTACCAAAAAATTTATAGATCAAGATGCACTAAAAAAATACAAAAATTTACAAAAGTGTTCCAATTCTAGCATTTTCATGTAGAATTTTGTAGTACTTCTTAAGTTCATGTAGAATTTAATAGATTCTGGCAATTATATTTTATAGTTTTTTGTAGTATACTTTAATTTCTTTTTTGTAGAAATATTTCCGCCAAGGAGTTCTAGTGATTTTTTCCCCAAAAACAGCCTGTATAAAACCAGGTTTCAGTCGACAGTGTCGACACTATGGCGGAGAAGAAGACACTAAATCGGAAATAACGAAAAGAGATCTTATAAATTTGTATTTTTCAAAACAAATAGAATTGCAGGTGCTGCATATGTTTAAAGCATAACATTTGGTATTAAGCAATGAATAAATTCAGTAATACATGAAGTAAATAATTATAGTTCTTTCAATGAATTCAATATTAAACTTGTATTGTAATTGAATCTTTTTGTCCTTTAAGATACTTTCTTCTTAAATTTTGATATATGTAACTTATGATATATCTTAATATGTTTATATGATATAACTTATGATAAGAGAAGTATATCATGCAGAGGATTACTTTTCGCGTTACTGTAAAATAACTACTCAGGTAACTCTTAGCTTTCTATTACATAGTCCTTTTGCTGAAAAAGTACAAACTCTGATTTGCAAATAACATACTTATAATTTATCAATTAAGAATTGCACTTATGATATATATATATATATATAAGCTAAGAGTTACCTGAGTAGTTATTTTACAGTAACGCGAAAAGTAATCCTCTGCATGATATACTTCTCTTACAGAGAAAGCAATGGCGATTGCTGTTCGTCTATTCTTCTTAACTGAGAACAGTATATGGCGGTTGCCGTTCGTCTCCTTGTGGATTTCCAAGTAGCCAAGAATACTGTATAATCGTCTTCTTCAAGTAAATTTTTTAACCGAGATACAGATACCGAAAAGAAATAACTTAATCGTATCAACTTTATGTATTTTACACAGAGACAGACTCGTGAGGCCGAAAGCCCGAATTATAAGCAGAGAGACGTTACTCGCGAACAAGAAAGAACAAGAATGTCGCCATTAGCCGAGCCACACAAGCTCGTGTACGCACATCCCCTCTCAAGTGCTTCCCTTCCACGCGGTGCATGCGTGGATCAGAAACGGTTACGCATTCTTTCTAAATACTCATTGTCAGCTTTCGAGCGGTATTAATTTATAAAAAAATTAATTTGTATAAAATGTTATAAAAAATTATACAACATTGCTAGTATCGGGAGCTTTTTAAAAAATGGTTCAGTATGTTCAGAATTATTCGAAAAATGTTTTATATAAACCGGAACTCCGAGATTTCGTCGGCATCTCACTTTATGCTACGGAAAACTATAGCAGATAATTTTTTCAATGGACTTTTTTTGGCAAAATCACCAAAACTATCGTTAAAAAGTATCAGGAACCACAGAACTTGACTGCATGCGGCAAGAACTCTTTTATTTTTGATCTGCTAGAAAATGATATGCCAATTTCACAAACACTTTTACCTAATGACCTAAGTAAATCAATTCTTTTTTGAAAAATTCACATTTATCTGGTTGTAAAAAGTCCGGCTTCTTTTAGAGGGCATATTTTTTGTACAGCGCCACTGCCGCTACTGTTGCGACACCAGTTTAATTTTACTACCTAGAGAAGATAGAGTTAGAAAGTAAGTGGTGGGGGAGAGACTAAGAGAGCATGGAGTATGCTGCGCCGTGGAGCACCCCTTTTTTTCTAATCCCTCGGAGCTAGTTAAAACTGGCCTTCTATTTCTACCTGCCTGGATTTCTTTCTAGAAGATCTTCTACGATCAGGTAGCTGGTCAGGTTTTATACCTGTAAAAGAGGGAGTTAGAAACCTATATGAAAGAAAGAGAGAGAACATCGGGGAAAAAGGAAAAAAATCTTTTTCAGAGAACTTCTAAAATTAATAAGAAAACAATGCTCAGGAATTTTTGCCTGAATATTATTCTTAGCATGTGCATCTAAGATTCCTTCTTAACTTATTATTCATCTACCCTATAAGCGCATGATATTATTTAAATATTAAGTAGTATTCTAAGCATAATTTTAGAACATTAAATACAATATTTTAGTAATATTATATAACATTAAATAATATTTTCAAAGGATATGTGAAGTGGCCATATAGCATCAACAGAATAATCCTATAATATTAGAAAAAAAGTGTGCAAATTAAAAACTTGCACATTTTGCGGAGCTCCGAGAGGTTAGAGGAACAGGGTATCTCCGTGCCCGATAGGAGCCGGGTCTGCAGGGCAAAGGAGAACCGTGCAACCAGAGCAAAGGGTTCGCGGGCAAAGGGGGTGGCATTGACTGTCCGTGTAGGTGGTGTAGGGTCGTCCGCATTTTCGGGCGCCACGAGGAGGAGTATCCGCGTGCAATATCCCCCACCATATCTGGCACGGACGCGCGCACATAGTAACGAACAGCCGTGTACGTGTGCGGCGGCGCGGCGGCTGTGTGCTCGGCGTTCGGCTGTGAGTGCTGTGACCAGACATAGGTCATCTGTGCGTTGAATAATTTTCTTAAAATGTACTCACTCGTACGTCGATCTTCAGCTTCGTCGCACTTTCGCTGCGATAATGCGTTGTTGTTGACTACGCCCTTTACGAAGTCGCGCACTAGTGACGATTTTCGTATAAAAAACGATATATTTCCGAAAAATATTCACTTCCGGATGTTAATAAGCTTGTAATTAAGCCTGCGGATAATGGTCGCAGCCGGATACTTTTCCTACTCGTCGGATGTCGAACGATTATTCACGGATCACTCGAATACGCGACGTGGACCCGACGACGGTTCGGTAGGAAAAGACCAACTAATTTCGATAATATATTATTAATCTTGTTGTACGGATCACGGTCGTAGACGGGAACGATTTTTCTTTGTCCGATGTAAAATACAATACACGATTCCGAGAGATTCCGATAACGATGTGCACACGGCAAAGGTTCACGAGGAAAAGACGAAGACCTCGCTACCTCGCTTCCCTCCAAATTTAGTGTTGTTAGACCGGTTTTTCTGCGCATGCGCGTCAACTGTGGCTTCAGTAAAGAACCTATTAGTACTGGGGGTCAATCATGAATCTTTTCCCCTAGGGTGGAAACGTGAAAAATGAAAATATTCTCTTTCTATTGATGTTAAATAGAAAGTCATATAAAACTTTTCACTTTCCACGTTTTACATTAATACATGATTGACCCCCTGAATAGGAGTTCATTAGTCTCCCATACAAAATTGTTTAAAAATTAGAGAAAATTTTAATATATTTAATATATATAATACATATATACAAAAATATAAATATTAAAAATTCAATAATTTGTATTTAATAATAAAAAAATATAATAATATAATTGGTGAGTATATACAATAAAATATATAGCGGGAGATGAGTAGTCAAACCACTGATCTATATATAACTGGATAGTGAATAGGCCGAATTTTGGCCGAATTTTGTGAAGCAATATGAACGGCCGCCATGTTGGCCGCAGCGGGCACTTCGGGCGTCATCGGGAGCCGTCGTGAGCGTTCGTGAATCGCCGAGTTTGAAGTTGCACACAGGTAAAAAATTGAAAACCGCTTAATGTTGTTAAAGTTAGTAATTTGTAATCGGGTAGACTTTTTCGTTGTCGAAAATGAAAAAGAATTGCGTACATTGTGGGAAAAGCGACAAGGGCGAAGATGTGCCCAGGTCTTTTCACCGGTAAGTATTATAGTATCTAATTTATTATATGTAAATCAATGGCAATCAATCATACTCGATATTAAATTATTGATGGTTATGTTGAATAATTTATCGCTTTTTGTAGTTTTATTTTCACGTCGTACGATTTTTAGAGATAAAATACATTATCTATATTATAAATTAATCCGTGCATGAGGTAATGTCGTGAAAATTACAAATTAAGTGAACAAAAATAACTATTACAAAATTTGTCTTTTCATTCAGATTGCCAACGAAAAGGGTTCTTTAATTTTGTTAATTTAATCTTCTATAATTTATATTTTATGTGTTCTTTATGTTTATCAATAAATGCATTTATATTTTACACAATTGTATGTATAAGAGTGCGTTCCGTATCATGCATGATGCGCATAATGCATAATTTATCCTTGTTGTTCACTAAATATTAAACAAAGATAAGTGATGCATTATGCGTATCATGCGTGAAACGGAGAACGCACCTTAAATTAACTGTAAAAACACAACTAATAACTATAATCGTAAGCGATTTTCACTCCTGTGTGCAACTTCAAACTGGGCGATTTACGAACGCTCACGACGGCTCCCGATGACGCCCGAAGTGCCCGCTGCGGCCAACATGGCGGCCGTTCATATTGCTTCACAAAATTCGACCTATTCACTATCCAGTTATATATAGATCAGTGAGTCAAACGGTATCCATGCCTTATACGTCAAATTTCTTTTCATAAGATCCTTGGAGATCCGACAGACATCCATATTATCGATGTGATTGACATCATGACTGTTGCGGTCGTGCACGACTATATGCGAATATGCGAGTATGTGATATCACACTTGTGTGCACACATGCACAATATTTATATAATTACGAGGCGGCGTAACTTAAGACGTTTTCGACGCCTGTGATATCGGTCCGTGACTTCCGCTATCTCCGTCTCTTTTTCATCAAAACAAGTCGTAGCGGTTGACAAATAACTTGATTGGTCAAGACGAGCGATTCAGTGGGCGGATCTAGGATCCACCAATCGAGAGACTCTAAATTTTCGATACGCAAGAGCGGAGAGTGCGGATACCGCGGAAAAACAGACAGTCAGTCTGAAACGATCAAAGGACATAGTCCATTTTATATAATTGCGAAGTATCATAATACGCACCCGATTTCGTACACGATTTCGTGAAATCATTCGAACAATATTGATCCGAGTCGTTTCCGAGGCGTCATCGCGATCCGAGCATAATAGTCGGAGAGCTCGGAGCCAAAAAAGTCTCTGAAATGATAAAAGCTAGTTTTTTTATAGTCGATTACAGTACTGGTGTACATGAATATGCTCTGGTCAGTCAAGCAATCATTAAGACAGGTGTCATAGGTGAGCTGTTAAACATGTCGCGATTAACGAGTGCATCAAATGAATTGACAAAGACTGAAAGTTTTTCTGCAGGTTACACATTGCATATAAAGAAGAATTATCTTAGTCAGTCAGCTGTGTGTTAGGACGGGGGTGGTCAGTCAGGCCCGAAGCATGTATGAAAAAATAATAATGTGCAACTTATTTATAAAATCTAAAAAAATTTTTATAGGTACTTTATACGATATCAAACATAAAAAAAATAGTCAGTCAACCATTCTATAGGACAACGCCCGTCAGTCAGCGTAAAAAGTGTGAACATTGTGCGCGCGCGATCGGTGCGGCGGGCGGCGGCTCGCTCTTGTCTTCGTTATTGACTGACGTCATTCCTACTAATTTTAGTTTAAAATATAATTGAATTATTAATAATAATGTTCATAGTATTAATTTTCTATGAAAATCTGATTTTTAATTTAAAAAATGTAATTACAATCATTAGAAAATAAATATTGAACAATTTAAGTACGTAAAAATTATTATAGTATTATATACAAAATTTTATTTGCAATAATGAAATTCATCAACTTCATTACCAAATTGAAATTCACATGAAGAGCGAAACGACGATTAACACAGGATTCCTTCGAAGAACCAAAGATCATCGTCAACCTCGAGCTCGAACCCACATCATACGCTTTATAAAGACAGTATTTACTAATATCATATAGCTAGCGTGTCGTTTGAGCCTATCTTTATCTTAGTTTCATCGTCAAGTTTAATAATGGCGGATAAGATTAAGCTTCTTGTTCAAAAACGAACATCATTGAAATCGCAGATAACTAAATTGACTAATCTTCTCGAGGAAGAAAAGCGGGATAACACGGTATTAAGATTGCGCATAACACGTGTAACAGAATTATTTCACGCATTCGAGGAACATAACGACGAGCTCGCGATTTTAGACCTTAACGAAGTTCATCAAGATGAATTCATGAACATCCAAGAAAGTTTTTATACACTCGCATCAAAAATTGAGAATATTTTGAATCCAACAAGTTCCGCGAATGCGAGTAGCTCAAATAGCGAAATTCGAATCGAGGAAACGGCCGCGGCAACGTCTAACAAAAAGCAACGGATTAAATTACCCGAAGCACCGCTACCGACATTTGACGGTAAATACGAAAACTGGTTAACATTTAAAAACGCGTTTCGCAATCTAATCGACCTGCAATCCGATCTTTCAGATGTAGATAAACTATATTATCTGAAATCAGCATTGAAGGACGAAGCCGCAAATAAAATGAGAATTTTTGCAATTGACGGAATTAATTATGCGAGAGCGTGGGAACTACTAGAGCGCGCGTATGAAGTGAAAAGAATTCTTATCTCGCGTCATTTATCATTGCTCTTGAATCTACCCACGTTAGATAAGGAGACTAATAATGGCTTATCTAAATTAGCCGATGATACTCAACAACACCTTGCATCATTAAACGCGTTAGGAGTCAACGTAGGGCCGGAAATAATAGTCCATATTATTGAAAATAAATTACTAAAGGTCACACTCGACAAGTGGGAATTAACTCTCGATAGAGAAACGTTTCCGTCACTTGAACAATTATATGAGTTTTTATATAAAAACGCGGTTATTGCGTCAAAGAAGGAAAGGGCGAGACTGGCGGATACTGAAACGGGTAAGAACGAAGTTCCGGCCAAAAAGAAACGTGCTGCACGACGATAAATACGTGTCCACCAACAAATCCAGTGCGCCTAAACCCGAAACCGTTAAAGCCGAGTGACTAGACAGCAAGCGCGGAAAGAACAAAATAAACGTCACGACAATAACAGCCGAAATAATACCACAGTTACTAACGAGCGCACTAGTATATTTATATGATAAACATTACAATCCGATAAAGTGTCGCGCTTTATTAGATACATGTTCCTCCGCGAATTTTATTTCAGAAACCATCGTAAAACGTTTAGGCATACGAGCAATCCCGCAATCGATCCCGATTAATTCCATCGATACCACGAATTCTACCTCTAAAGGCATGGTACAGATTACAATACATGCAATACGTGATAATTTCCAAAAGGATTTGACATGTTTGACGCTTCCAACCATCGCAAATCTTGTTCCGTCCGAAGTTTTTCCGCGAAATCGGATAAAAATACCACCGAACATAAAACTTACGGATCCGGAATTCCATTTACCACGTCCTATTGATTGATCGGTTCGGGTGCCACGTTGTCTATGCTCTCGGTTGGTCAAATCAATTTGTCAAGCCAAAAACACGATCTATATTTACAAAAAACACGCCTAGGCTGGATTATTGCCGGTAACACGTCTCCTCCAATTTTAACAGAAGAGTCAGCGTCTTATTTGACAAATTTAGACACTTAATTAATGAAATTTTGGACGATCGAAGAAGTTTCAGTTGATACATCAAAATCGAAAGAAGAAGACCGCCGGTATCAGCGTATTCTTTGGCGCGAGGACTCCATTCCTCGCAATTAGCACCATACAAAAATTAACGGACGATGAAGGTCATAAATATGTTAAAGCGGCTAAAATACTTAAAGAGAAATTATATGTAGACAATCTATTAACCGGCGACGAATCCATCGAACAAGTTCGAGACAATAGAGACGAAATAATTGCGTTGTTAAGGCGCGGAGGATTTCACATTAGACAATGGGCGTCAAATAATCCACGCGCCATTGAAGATTTACCAAATCACGCGTTACACGCTAATTACATGCTTACCGACAATCAAACGTTACACACATTAGGCGTTTTTTGGGATACCCACGACGACAAGATATGCTATTCGGTACAACCGGTTAAAATTTCAGAACCACTGACAAAAAGAAAAATTTTGTCTGCGAAATAGCAAGGATTTACAATCCAATAGGTCTTCTAGGGCCAGTAATTTTGTATGCCAAACGATTAATACAAGACGTGTGGAAAAAGCTCAAGTACAGAGGGACGAATCTATCCCACAATATATTCATACGCGATGGTCAGAATTCAGGCAACAATTATTAGGATCGTTAAATCAAGTCACCTTCGATCGAAAAATATTATTAGAAGATTGTCATAATATACATATACATGGGTTCTGTAACGCCAGCGAGTCAGGTTACGGAGCATGTTTATATATTCGGTCGGTCGGAAAGGACGGAGAAATAAGCAGTAGATTATTATGCGCTAAATCCAGAGTGGCTCCGATTAAACCACTCACAATCCCGCGGCTTGAGTTATGCGGCGCGTTACTTTTAACCCGATTATTTCGCGAAATAAATAACACATGGAAGTTTTCACTGGACAAAATAATTTTTTGGTGCGATTCGACAATCGTATTACATTGGCTGAAAACTTCTCCACATCTCCTTAAAACATATGTAGCGAATCGCGTCGGAGAAATTCAGGAACTGTCTGAATCAGTTAAATGGCGTTATGTAAGTACAGAGGACAATCCAGCCGATGCAATTTCTAGAGGTCAATTACCTCACGTATTTCTGCAAAACATTAAATGGCGAATAGGACCTTCCTGGTTAAGCAAAAACGAAAACAATTGGCCTACTGAAAATTTACTAACTATCGAAGTATCTGAATTAAAGAGAAATACCTGTCTGACGATGACGTTTAAAGATTTTAACATACTCGAGAGGTATTCATCTTACGCTAAACTGTGTAATATTATAGCCTATTGTCTTAGATTTCGATCAGTCAATAAACATAACGGTCCATATTATGCTTGGAGGAGATAAAAGAAGCTGAAATACGGGTATTAAGAATCCTTCAAGCCGTTCAATTTTCGGACAAATTTAAAAAATTAAAAAATCAACAACTCATTCGCAAGAGCAGAATCATTAATCTAAATCCTATTGTAGACCAGAACGATCTGATTCGCGTAGGAGGTCGGCTCAAATCATCAAATTTAACCTTCGAACAAAAACACCCAATACTACTTCCGAGTCGACATCCTCTTACCGATCATATTATACGCGAGACACACGAAAAACATTACCACACGGGAATTCAAACCACATTATACCTAATCAGACAAAAATTTTGGCTTATTGACGGTAGAAATCAAGTACGCAGAATAATACATAAATGCGTGCGTCGCACGCGCTTCGAGCCACCCGTGGTCGAATATAAGATGGGTGATCTACCACCTAGCCGTGTACGCGAATCTCAACCTTTCACTCACAAGGGCGTCGATTTTTGCGGCCCCTTTTATATTAAAGAAAGGAAATTTCGGAATCGAAATAAGATTAAGGTCTATATAAGCGTATTCGTTTGTATGTCTATAAAGGCAGTACATTTCGAGATTGTAAGTGATTTGTCAACAGACGGTTTTCTCGCAGCGTTGCGGCGTTTTGTTGCAGACGCGGAATTTCAGAGCATATTTATTCCGATAACGGAACAAACTTTATTGGCGCAAATAACCAATTAAAAGAACTATACACCTTATTCAATTCCGCCGAACATGTGAAACTAATAGATAAATATGCCAACGAACAACGTATATTATGGCATTTTATACCGCCTGTGGCTCCCCATTTCGGGGGATTATGGGAATCTACCGTGAAAATGTTCAAGCATCACTTTAAACGCGTAGTAGGCGATTCACTATTTAGATACGTTTGAAGGATTAAACACGTTCGTCATCGAAATAGAAGGTATCATTAACTCCCGACCTATCACGTCACGACGTCACTATCTTCCGATCCAAACAACATGCACGCTTTGACGCCCGCTCACTATATAGTAGGCAAGCCAATAACGACTCTCCCGGAGAGCAATTTGCAATCTGTTCCAGCAAACCGTCTATCAACCTGGCAACATATAACGAAGGTGCGACAAGACTTTTGGGCACGTTGGTATCTTGAATACTTGAACGAACTTCAAGGTCGCACCAAATGGGTTAAAGACGGCCCAGAGCTCAAAATCGGTACAATGATGCTAATCAAGGAGAAAAATCTTCCCTGTACTCAATGGGCCTTGGGCAGAATTGCAAAATTATATCCAGGAGAGGACGGCGTCGTACGAGCAGTCGATGTTAAAACGACCAAGGGAGAAATAAAGAGAACCACGAAACACCTCTGCCCTCTTCCAATTTTACAATAATCTAAAGACGTTATCGTCATAATGTATTTCGGACACAATAGATGCCGTACACTCAAATTGCATTATACGTCGCAATAACACATGTTTCAATCTGTGTTAAATATACATATTATATTCAGTATGCGCTTAACCAAACCGAGAATTGTTCGGTGCCCTCTCAACGGGGGGAGTATGTTGCGGTCGTGCACGACTATATGCGAATATGCGAGTATGTGATATCACACTTGTGTGCACACATGCACAATATTTATATAATTACGAGGCGGCGTAACTTAAGACGTTTTCGACGCCTGTGATATCGGTCCGTGACTTCCGCTATCTCCGTCTCTTTTTCATCAAAACAAGTCGTAGCGGTTGACAAATAACTTGATTGGTCAAGACGAGCGATTCAGTGGGCGGATCTAGGATCCACCAATCGAGAGACTCTAAATTTTCGATACGCAAGAGCGGAGAGTGCGGATACCGCGGAAAAACAGACAGTTAGTCTGAAACGATCAAAGGACATAGTCCATTTTATATAATTGCGAAGTATCATAATACGCACCCGATTTCGTACACGATTTCGTGAAATCATTCGAACAATATTGATCCGAGTCGTTTTCGAGGCGTCATCGCGATCCGAGCATAACCTCGAGGCGTTATCGCGATCCCGAAACGACATCGAGGCGTTGTCACGAATGCGTTACAGTGCATCTCAAAAGACATGTAAACTTGTATTGAAGATAGTGAATAAATGACGTTCAAAACCACGACGTAAATCGTAGAAAATTTACGACGACACACAACAATGACAATGGTTAAATCTCCGCGTATTGTTCCTACAAAGTATAAATTATAAAATTTATTATAGTCAATTTTTTAACTTGTTTTCTTTTTTTACATTGCCTGCATTACTATTTATATTTATTACATTTTTTAGTTTTTTATTTGCATTTATAATTGTAAAAATATTGGTTATTTTACAAAAAGTTAAAAAACATGTGTTTTGAACAATTTTGATTTATAGATGATATATGTAATTTACATTATTTGTATCACTAATAAAATAGATACAATAATTCTGCAAGCTATTATTATAATTACTATAAATAATTAGTATAAAATATTTAAATAATTAGTATAAATAATGAGTATAAAATATTTAAAAACACAAGGCAAAGTGTCTTACTACTCAGAAAGAATTTCGTCAAAGAGTGATTGTTAATTACACAATCTTATAATGACACTTACTGTATCATTTTCTCAAATTTCTCTTGAATCATTACTTCATGTGTTTCATATGGTGCGAAAGGTTTCTCAGTAAGAACATTTATTATTACCATCACATTCTTACGGTCTACCCACATATAAATCTGTTTGTAGCCTGCTACAAGTACCGTCAACATCATATACAGGGCATCGGTAAATTCATCGGAGTTGCCGACGTTTAATATGATGTTTACAAATTGAGAAGTCAGAAATATATATAATGAGAATATCAAAAACATTGCGTAAGCCTTATCTATACTATTATTATAAAGACATAGAGTTTGTAGCCTTTTCTTTGTTCGCTATGATCTCGGAAACCAATGGACCAAATATTTACCAAGCGTATATGAAATAGGGGTAGAATTTTCCGGGGAGTGTTATAGGGTGTATAGTTTTTTGTTACCGATCTTCTGGAAACCGGTTTTTGTAATTTCTTCAATTTTTCGGGAAATAATTGACGGAATCTCAAAGAATTGTACATAAAACAGGGGTTGAATTTTCCGGAGAGTGCCATAAGGTGTATAATTTTTCGTTACCGATTTTTTTGGAAACCGGTATCAGAAGTTTTTCAAATTTTTCGGAAAATATTTGATTAAATTTTAAAGAATTGTATATAAAACGGGTAGAATTTCCCGGGGAGTGCTATAAACTGTATAGTTTTCGTTACCGATTTTTTTGGAAACCGGTATCTTTGGAAATCGGTTACGAAATTTTTCTATACTCTATACTACTATTATAAAGAGACAGAGTTTGTCGGTTTGATTGTTTGTGTTCGATGATCTCGGAAACCAATCAACCGAATTTTTACCAAAAGTATATGAAATAGGGGTAGAATTTCCCGGGGAGTGTTATAGGGTGTATATTTTTTCGTTACCGATTTTCTGGAAATCGGTTTTTTTTATTTTGATTGTTTGCGTTCGATGATCTCGGAAACCAATCAACCGAATTTTTACCAAAAGTATATGAAATAGGGGTAGAATTTCCCGGGGAGTGTTATAGGGTGTATATTTTTTTCGTTACCGATTTTCTGGAAATCAGGTTTTTTTAATTTTGATTGTTTGCGTTCGATGATCTCGGAAACCAATGAACCGAATTTTTACCAAAAGTATATGAAACTAGACGCTTGGCCCGCGCTTCGCGCGGGCCTCAAAGCTATGCAGCTAGCGCGTGGACCTCAAACCTAGGAAACTATAGATCTGTCATATCATTCTCTATCTTTTATTAGTTTGCGTACATACAGACAGAAAACGATACTTATTCTCTCTCCCTCCCTGCAACTCATGCAACTTTCTCTTCAAGTATAGATTTTCATTGTTAAGGTTTAAGCATAAAAAATTGTATATGTTGATATACTTTTAAGATTTGATTAATTATATCCAAAAAATTTGAAAAATTTTGGAACTGGTTTCCAAAAAAATCAGTAACAAAAAATTATACACTTTATACCAGTCCCCAAAAAATTCTACCCCTGTTTGATCTATAATTCTTTGAGATTCGGTAAATTATTTTCTGATATTTCGCGAAAAATTAGAAAAATTAAAAAAAACTGGTTTCCAGAAAATTGGTAACGAAAAACTATACACTTTATGGCACTCCCCGGGAAATTCTACCCCTACTTCATATACTTTTGGTAAAGATTCGGTCTATTAACGATGAGATTCGATCAATTTTTCCCGAAAAATTTCGGAACCGATTTCCAAAAAGATCGGTAACGAAAAATTAACCACGACATTTTCATCCCCGGAAAATTCTACCCCTATTTCATATACTTTTGGTAAAAATTTGGCCCACTAACGAATGAGTAGTTCGCGTACATACAGACAGACAGACAGACAGACAGACGTGACTTATATATATAGATAGGGGTAGAATTTCCCGGGGAGTGTTATAGGGTGTATAGTTAAAATCGTTACCGATTTTCTGGAGTATAGATATAGATTAAAGGAAGGTTGGTATTGAATTTGGCGATGATTTGGCAAATTTCGTACTGATTGTATTGATTTTTTTAGTACATACATGAGAAATGTCATTTGTCGGTGACACGTTTTATATGAATGTTTTGAGAAATTTCGTGTTTTTGTCACGTTTTATATGAATGTTTAGAGACATTTTGTGTTTTCGTTGAGTAAAGTGTTGTGTGTTAATTTAGTAATTAAAGAGAGAATCTCAAAATAACAGCAAAAAATATGAAAAATTAAAAATATTTGGAAAGACGAGAAAAAATAAAACGTATAAAAGGAAAGGTAAAGAAATAGAAAAGGGTAAGAAAAGGTGCAATTTAAGGAAATTGAAAAGTGAGTTAGAGAAAAGGAGAGAAAAAGAATTATAGGTAAGAATAATAATTGTTTTTAGATTAATAGAATTAGAATTTTCGTTCTTGATTAGACAACATTCACTTCGACAAATGTGGATTACTCATATAAAAGGAGAATTTTCGGTGTATTTTACAAATTTTTAACTCGATCAGCTTGTCGTTCTGTTAATATTGGTTAGAATAAAAGTATTAAATGCGCACACTAATCGTCAATTAAACGACTTTCAATTAACTCCGCTTAAATCTTTCGTCAATCGAACGATCTCTTCGATTAATTCTGCTTAAATTAATCGTTAATTGAATATCTTCGATTGAATTCGCTCACATTAATCGTAAATTAAACGGCTTTCGATTAACTCTGCTTAATTCAATTTTAATTACATAATTTTTAATTACATTGTTTGATGTCAATTGTCAACTAAAAACGGAAATTAATTAAAAAAGTAATTAATTCCTCGCAATTCTGACACAGAGCAATTAAAAATCGAAAGAGTACGAATGTCATTAGAATTACAATAATATTGCTCTCATGCATATTATTTGATTATTAAACTGTGACTTATATTATTTATATTCCCTAAAAATGGAATATCTGTAGAATTACTATTTAAATTCCATAATACTTGCGCAGTTATTCGTTTATGAAAATATTTATACCAATTACTGTATATGTAAATAATATATAAATAACAGCAAATCTGATTTAACAGAAAATAATATAAAATTTTTTAGAACTGTTACAATTTTATTTAGCTCAAGTAATTATAATAATTTGTAAAATAATATGTTAAATATTATATTCAAATTTTATATAATTTGTTATTTCTAAATGTTAAATATGTAATTTTCTAATGTTAGTTATACTAAAACATGTAATAAAACATATTAATTACGGCTATTTTTCCAAAAACGTCCGTACATATCTATCATTATGAAAACTTGTGGACGTATAAGTTTCTGCAGTTACAGGTTGTTGTATCGTTGCATTTATGTTATAATGACCAGTTCTTTCATCAGATTCAAAGTACTCGTTTATATTATGACACACAGCCAGATGAAATTTTAATTGCTCTGTTTGATACTGCATTTGTCCATCAAATGTGTCAATAGACAGATATAGGGTGTATATTTTTTCGTTACCGATTTTCTGGAAATCGGTTTTTTTAATTTTGATTGTTTGCGTTCGATGATCTCGGAAATCAATGAACCGAATTTTTACCAAAAGTATAAGAAGTATATATTTTAGTGTCAATCGCAAGAATTTTCATGATATATTTTCATGATTTTCTTGCTTCTGACGTCATGGCTGCAGTGAGTGAACAGGAGCCTTAAGGAAATTAAAAAGTGAGTTAGAGAAAAGGAGAGAAAAAGAATTATAGGTAAGATTAGGTTTGAATAATAATTGTTTTAAGATTAATAGAATAATTGAGATAAGAAATTGAAAATTGAAAAAGGATTAGGGGAAAGAAAAGAATAAATTCTTGATTTTTTAGTTAATTGTAATTTGATTATAATTGAGATTTTATAATGGATACTAATAGGATAATTGAGTTTAAAAATTGAGAGTAGAATTTGTATAAAAGTAAAAGATAGGAATACTTTTTTTAAAATGCCTAAGATAAAGTCAAAATTGGGAAGGAAAACTCCTCAGGCTAAAAGAGAAGATCTTAGAAGAAAACATGAAAATGCAGGGGAGCATGACGAACGCGTGTTTAAAATAGGTATGGTAAGATCTAAGAAATATGCTCAAGAAAGTAGTATACAACGAGAATTGCGAATGTTGATACAGCAAACGCAATCAAATGAAAATAGGAGTCGAGAGTCGACATCTCAGACAGCAAAGCGTCTTGAAAGGCAATGTTTGAGGACGTCAATGAATAAAGAACATGAATCAAATATTGAACGTATACGTCGATTGGAAAAAGATCGATTAAATAAAGTAGAGAGAAGGAGTAGAGAAATAAGTTCAGAACGTAAAAGAAGATTAGAGGAACAACGACAACGAAAAGCACGAAAAAGATTTCAAACACCAAATGAATGCAGCTATAGGTCTGCATTAAAATATCAACCAGAAAATGATTATTTGAACATGAAAGAAGTCCAAATTGGAAAAATGGATAAAATCTGTGAGCATTGTAATGCGAAGAAATGGAAAGAGGAAGCGCCTAGCTTATGTTGTGCAATGGGCAAAGTTATTTTACCAGAAATAGAGGAACCACCAGAGCCATTAAAAAGTTTAATAAATGGGTCACATCCATTATCAAAAAAATTTTTAGAGAAAATTAGAGAATATAATTCATTATTTCAGATGACTTCATTTGGAGCAAAAGAGATGAGAGAGGGCAATTTTATGCCTACATTCAAAATTCAAGGACAGATTTATCATTATATTGGGAGTTTATTTCCAAGTCAGGGAAAGGAGCCACAGTTTTTACAGATTTATTTTACATCAGATGCAGAACAATTATCAACAAGAACAAATAAAAATGAAAAACTAAAAAGAGAATTGATAGAAATGCTCCAAAAAATAATGCAAGAATATAATAGTTATATTAAAAGTTTTAAGTATAACCTTGAATGTAATTCAGAAAGTGTGAAAGACGAATTTAAGATAGTAATTCATGCGGATCGAGTCCCTGTGAATGAACACAGGGGAAGATACAATGCTCCAAATACTAATGAGGTGGCTATATTGCTGGCAGATGAAGATAAAGGTCCTAGAGACATCGTCTTAAAATGTCGAGATGGAGGATTGCAACGCCTGTCTGAATTTCATCGGGCATATGATTCTCTTCAGTATCCCTTGATGTTTGTAAGAGGAGAAGATGGCTATTACTTAACTATCCCACAACAAAATAACACAAATAGTGAGAGAAATAAAACAGTAACATGTATGCAATTTTATGCATACAGACTTATGATTAGAGAAAGTAGTATGAATCATCTGCATTATTATAAAAATTTGTTAAATCAGTATAGTGTAGATATGATGGCAAAAATGATCACAGAAAGATTAGATTTTATACGTCGAAATCAAAAGAAAATGAGAGTTGATGATTATATACATTTAAGAGATGCACTAAATGAGGATGGTAATATAAATCCTGAAAACATTGGTCAGTTTATTATTCTTCCATCAACATTTACGGGGTCTCCGCGTTACATGCATAAAAAAACGCAAGATGCGATGACATATGTGCGTAATTATGGACGCCCGGATTTATTTATAACTTTTACTTGTAATCCAGAATGGCCAGAAATAAAGAATGAATTATTTAAAGGACAAAAATCATATGATAGACATGACATAGTTTCAAGAGTTTTTAATTTGAAGATGAAAAAACTAATAAATTTATGTATCAAAAGTGAAATATTTGGTCGGGTGAGATGTTACATGTATAGTGTGGAGTGGCAAAAACGAGGATTGCCACATTATCATATATTATTATGGTTACAAACGAAAATTCAGCTAGATGAGATTGATGATTTTATTAGTGCTGAATTGCCTGACAAGATACGCGATCCTTTGTTATATGAAATTGTGTGTAAAAATATGATACATGGACCATGTGGTGAGTACAATAGAGCCTCACCATGCATGATCAACAATAGATGTTCGAAAAAGTATCCTAGAAAATTTCTTGCAGAAACACAAACCGGAAATGATGGGTATCCAACATACCGAAGAAGAAGTCCAGAGGATGGAGGACAAATTGCAATTCTTAATTTACGAGGAAACATAATGGAGGTAGACAATAGATGGGTTGTCCTATATTGTCCAATGCTATTGCGATGTTTGGTTGCACATATAAATGTTGAGTATTGCCACTCGGTTCAGGCAATAAAATACATATGTAAATACATTAATAAAATTGAAAATTCACGGAAAACTACACTTACTGCTTTTTTTGAATTGTGCAGAAATGATGATTTTGCAAAAACACTTTTATATCACGAAGTACCGAGTTATTACATTTGGAATAAAAATTCATTTACAAGAAGAAAACGTGGGAAAGATGTAGAAGGATATTCCGGAATAAAAAAAAATGCAGCACTAGGAAGGATTTATACCATTCATCCAAAGCAGAGTGTTTTTATTTAAGAATGTTACTGCATTATGTCCGAGGGCCGACTTCATATGAGAATTTAAGAACCGTAAATGGTGTGATTAAATCTACTTTCAAGGCAACTTGCCAAGAACTAGGTTTATTGGAAAATGATAACCAATGGAAAGACACACTTGCTGAGGCCGCGATTTTGAAGTCGTCGTTAAGGTTGAGAGAATTATTTGCAATCATTTTAGTATTCTGTCAACCGGCTCAACCAAATATATTATGGGAAACATTCAAACAAAGTTTTTGTGAAGATATTCTATTAAGAGAGCAACGACGATGTAATGATAGCACAATAATATTATCTGAGGAAATCATCAACCAAGGATTGTGTGAATTGGAGGATAAGGTAGTAGCATTGAGTGAAAAATATTTGGTTGATTTTGGTATGCTTATACCGAAACGTTGTGAACAGAATGCAAGCGATCCCTATGATGCAATTTTAAGATGTCCGTTTGATAATAACGAGATGCAAGAATATGTACGTGAAAATCTTTATAAATTAGTGCCTGATCAGAGACAGGCATTCAATATAATTATTAATAGTGTTATCAATAAACAAGGAAAATTATTTTTTGTGGATGCTCCTGGAGGAACAGGAAAAACATTTTTAATTAATTTATTATTGGCTAAGGTGAGATCAACATGTGGGATAGCATTAGCAGTGGCATCGTCAGGTATAGCAGCAACTTTATTAAGTGGGGGTAGAACAGCACATTCGATTTTTAAATTACCATTAAATGTATCTATGGAACAAGAAACAGTTTGTAGCATTCGTAAAAATGGATCACTTGGGAAAATAATACAAGAAACAACATTAATAGTGTGGGATGAGTGCACGATGAGTCACAGAGCACATATTGAAGCAATTGAACGAACTTTAAGAGATCTTAAATCAAGTAAAAAATTAATGGGAGGAATAACAGTGGTTTTTGCGGGGGATTTCAGACAGACCTTACCAGTAATTGTAAAAAGGAACTCGGGCAGATATCGTAAAAGCGTGTATAAAATCATCTTGGATATGGAACAATATGGAAAAATTAAATTTGCGAACAAACATGAGAGCATACCTTGGAGGAGGAGATGTAGAATTTCCGAGGCAACTATTAAATATAGGAGAGGGAAAAATAGAAAACGAAAAGGGGAACATAATTATTGATCAGAAAATAGGAAAAATTGTTAATAATATAACTGAATTAATTTGCGAAGTTTATCCTGAAGTTGAAAATCTATTAGAAAAAAATTATCAATGGTTATGCGAAAGAGCAATCGTATCGCCCAGAAACGCATCTGTGGAGGAAATAAACAACATTATTTTGGAAAAACTGAGTGGAGAAATAAAAGAATATAAATCTATAGATACTGTTATTAATAATGAGGATGCAGTACACTATCCAAATGAATTTTTAAATGCACTAAATCCGGCAGGTTTTCCACCGCATAACCTAAAATTAAAAGTCGGAACACCAATTATGTTATTACGTAATTTGAATCCACCAAATCTATGCAATGGAACTAGGTTACAAATTAAAGTAATGCATACAAATATTATTGAGGCGATTATTTTAAATGGAGCAGCAACAGGAGAAATTGCATATATACCACGAATTCCGATGATACCAACGAATTTGCCGTTTCAATTTAAAAGACTGCAGTTTCCCATAAAGGTATCCTTTGCAATTACAATAAATAAATCACAGGGTCAAACTTTTAAATATATTGGAATAGATTTGCGTATAGATTGTTTTTCGCATGGACAATTATATGTAGGATTATCAAGAACAGGAAATGCAGAAAATCAATTTATATTAATACCACAAAGTAATAAAACAAAAAATATTATTTATTCAGAGGTGTTGTGAAAAAACAATATAGATATCTATATATATAAAGACAAATATCATGAAAGCACAGGTATTAAGCTATTTTTATTTAGAGTGGAATAGGCCTACTGGGGAAACCACTTAAAAAAAAACGCATTTACAATAGTACCTCAAAGGTGATGCGGAAATCTATTGGCGTTAACTATAAACATATGCATTTTATATGCAAAAATGTTTTATTTCAAAAATATAAGTTTGTAATATTGAAAATTAAAAAATGCCAAAAACTACGTGTATGAGAGCCACGCATATGAGGTCGCGAGCGAAGCCGCGGGGCATGCTAGTATTATTATAAAGAGACAGAGTTTGTCGGTTTAATTGTTTGTGTTCGATGATCTCGGAAACCAATGGATCAAATTTTTACCAAAAGTATATGAAATAGGGGTAGAATTTTCCGGGGAGTGCCAAGGAGGGGAGAGAGAGGGGGAGAGAGGGGAAGAGAGAGAGAGAGAGAGAAAGAGAGAGAAAGAGAGAGAGAGAGAGAGAGAGGGAGGGAGAAAGAGAGAGAGAGAGAGAGAGAGAGAGAGAGAGAGAGAGAGAGAGAGAGAGAGAGAGAGAGAGAGAGAGAGAGAGAGAGAGAGAGAGAGAGAGAGAGAGAGAGAGAGAGAGAGAGAGAGAGAGAGAGAGAGAGAGAGAGAGAGAGAGAGAGAGAGAGAGAGAGAGAGAGAGAGAGAGAGAGAGAGAGAGAGAGAGAGAGAAAGAGAGAGAGAGAGAGGGAGAGACTATTTGCGTGTCTTATTACATATGTCCCCCGGGGCGAAGCCCGGGTAACCAGCTAGTAAATTATGTTTAAACAGCGACGTCCACGTAAGCGGCTGCCAGCATCCAGCGAGCGCGCAGATCATGAGTGTAAATTTCAGCATGCGCATTTGAGTTTTTTCTTAATGCAACTACACAATTTGCTGTTCACATTACATCATAGTTTATCGTGATCGAAATACGTCTCTTTCAAGAATGGAAAGAGAAAATGTTAAGAATGCTTCTAATAATTTAAGAGATACCGCATCTTTTAAAATCTTTAATTATCAGTGCCATAACTATTTTTGTGCATTGTTGTAACAATTTAAAAACATCCTGACGTCGCGAGCAAAGGTGCTACAATCGATTGCAGTGATCTCGAGCAAGATCCAATTGTGGTATTTCAAAAAAAAAGACAAAATCGATATAAAAAAATTGTGCAAGTAGAAACTTGCACATTGCTTCCTCATAGAGGAAGCAAAATTATGGATCTTTGATCGCGTATAAAAATGGATCTAATCAATGAAGTTTTAAAGAATTATATATGAAAAAATTAGGGCAATTTTGTAGATTCTTTTAGATAGAAATCGGTAACCCCTTTATTATTAACAATTTTTATTAATTTTATTATATTTTTTAGTTTTTTTTACCCCTATTTTATATATAACTTTTTAAAATTTGGTTAATCAATTCTTGAGTTATAGAAATTTTAGTAAGTTTGACTGATTTTCTAACAGAAATCGGTAACCCTTTTATTATTAACAATTTTTATTAATTTTATTATATTCTTCAGTCTTTTCTATTCCTATTTCATATATAATTTGTTAAGATTTGGTTGATCAGTTCTGGAGTTATAGAAATTTCTGTAAATTTGGCACAGACATACACACATACCGACATTTTTTTTAATGCAATATTTCGACGTTTTAAAACACTCTGAACATATTGACATTAAAAACTCAAAAAACAATCTTTTCTTTGTTTTCTTCTACCCCTATTTTATATATAATTCTTTTAAATTTGGTTGATTAGAGCCAACTTTATATGCAATCAAAGGTTCATATACGAATTTACAAAAACAAAGCTTCCTCTATGAGAAAGCAAAAAAAATCAGTTTAAAAAAAAGTGTGCAAGTAGAAACTTGCACATTGCTTTCTCATAGTTTTTAAGTGTGCAAGTAGAAACTTGCACATTGCTTCCTCATAATTTTTAAGTGTACAAATTATAAATTTGAACATTTCCCAGTAAAACATGAACGTGGAATTGACGTTTCTTTCATGTGGACCAGCGACGTCCCAGGTAGCAAGCACTCGTCATTTTGACGTCAATATTTGGTCATAATTGGTCAGTAACGTCATTCGTCGATTAAGTGACGTATATTTAACGTCATGTTTTAATACGTCAAAAAGACTTTGTAAAATGACATTATATAGACGTTTAATTGACTACCCAAGTAGCAGACAGTCGTCATAATGACGTGATTTTTACGTCATTTTATGACGCATGTTATGTCATTTATTCCTAAAGTTTAACGTAAAAATGACGTATTTTTCACAATATTTTTCACAGGAATATTCCTACATTTATAGTGTTTCGTAACTTTATGATTGAAGTGGTGAATTTATGATATAAGTGGATCTAGTTGCGTGTGTATAATCATTAGTTTTATGACAACTATTTCATGCAGTGTTATAACTATCAAGAAGATATCATTACAAGATTTTTGAACACTTTAAAGATGTACCGTTATAGACAAGTACAGTTAATAAGGAAGCATCAGGGTCAGAAGATCGTCACTGTCCACTGGATCATCGAAGTCAAGCGACACAGGCGCGGTACTGTACTAGGATGGGTGACCGCCTTAAGACAGCGGGCTATGCTATACACACACGATATGTAAAGAAACAGTTAAAATGCTTTTTTTTTCTTAAATATAGAAAAAGAACGTTTTTTTATAAACGTTTATCAAGTGGACATTTTTAAATTTTAAATTCATAAAAAAACATTTCTAAAAACCGGTATGTCGTACATTGGACCTATTTTTGCCGTCAATAAAACGTCAGAAAATGACGTCGTTGGGATGTGACTTAGGACCGTGAAAAATACGTCATTTTTACGTTAAACTTTAGGAATAAATGACGTAACATACGTCATAAAATGACGTAAGAATCACGTCATTATGACGACTGTCTGCTACCTGGGGTAGAATTCACGTAGACAATTGAGTGGATTATCCGCTTAAAAACGGTAGTCGGATCTACGTGGATGAGATCATCGATTCGACGTGGAATTTACATGGGTATTACGTGAAAGTTTCACGTGGATATTACGAGGCTCCAAAATTCCACAAATTTTGGAACCTATATCCTCATAATATCCACGTGAATTCTAGTTTCATTAATTCCCGGTCTATACATATATAATCAATCAATAGGCATTTTAAGCGCCCAGTCCTAAGAAAATGACTAGTTACGGTCAAATTTTTCTCACATTCGACTGTATAATTGGTCAAATTTTACATTCTAACTGAATTCTTTGATGCAAATATGTTGGGCTTGATGTGTGAAAACTATATACATTTATGCTAACTATAAGAATTTATCATATTGGTATATGATATTCCCAACATAAAAATAAATATACAAAATCCATAATCCTACAAACAAAAACTGTGCGTAAAATATATTGTTAGCGCATAGTATACTATTATAGTTTATACTATTATCCTTATCAAAATAGAGCGACAATAAAAGAAGCGTATATTATAAAAACTCACCAATACCAAGTTTATAAGATGTAGTATCAAAAATTTCTTTTTTTCCATTCTTGCTCCTTCTCTGTTAATTCCCTTTAAATTAAAATTCATTGCGACTTTGTTATTCATCAGCCTGCGCATAATGCAATATACAGAACACACACACACACACACACACACACACACACAGTTAAATATTTTCTTACTATCATCAATTTGTTCTTTTCATCCAATATATATAGTTTCCCATTTCCAGAATTCCTCTATAGAAGTCAATGGAAGGGTTGGAATGTTAGTAGTAGAGTTCTCAAATGTTTCGATAGGATGCGATGGCACGTTGCAGTATAAATTTTTCTAACAGTTATACATGAAGCGTATCAATTCGATTTCGCAAATCACTTATTGCAGTCATTATAGTTTTTATGCCAACTGTAGCTATTTTGTAAACAAAACGAACTATTGTCATAATAGAATAGAAAGGAAAATAAAGCATATTCTGTTGATAGCAAAAAATCATACAACTGTACTATGATTGCCACAATGTAAAGAATTGTTTTTACAGCTTCCTTGTTTAAGACTCGGTAAAAAAAAATTTTTCTAACTAAATTATAGAAATAACATATATGTTTAATACATTAAAAATTAGACTAATAAATTTTAAATAAAAAATTATAAATCAGTACATATATTTTGTCATTAAGAAAAATATCTTTCAGAGTTATCCCATTTTAAAAACTGTTTTTCAAATATCATTTTCCCGCTCCTCCCGGCTGGGATTTGACGGGTCTCCTGGAATGTGCCGTGATCGATAAGTGAATTGTGCATGAGAGACAAATGATTCGAAGCACGATACATCCGAATCTTTAATAGAATCGTTGTCCCGCGTGCCGCATGTCGCAATGAAACGATAACTTCGGAATTCGTGTCGTGTGTCTCTTGCCTCCGTTTCAATTTCGAATGAGTGAATCGCGTGGAAAGACGCTTCGGCAAACAGCTCGAACCTCTCATTAAGCACGGGAATTAATAATCTATTGAGTAATTAAAGAGATTGATTGCGCGTTTGGCGTTCTCACTTTACTTGTCGTTCGCAAACGAGGGACCGAGAGCTTGCTCCAAAATGCGTATGAACGTCGAGAGTGCGAATTAATTAACAAGCTCAAACGTGTGTATTGACAGTATAGTTTTTTTGTAATATTATTCAGAAGTTGACCACTTTTAGCCTATACTCTCATGGAGAAAGTCGGTCCGAGGTAGATTATCACTGGTTTAGTACACGCACTTATATAGCCAACTTAGGACTTTGAAAAACTAACATTTGATAGATGAAACATTCAGGATTGTTTAAAGACTTTAAAAATCGGATTTTACCGTGTGGATTGAAGGCTTTATCGTCACAAAGTTCAGGTCCCAGCATAGAATAAGCGATTCCCGAGTCGTTGGCGCTCTCATATAACCCAGTATATGTTTGTTAATATGCTATACACTAATAATTGACGAAGAATATAGCACGTAAGTAGCATCCACAATTCATTATACTAATATTGCATATAATTCGGGATCGCTGTAATGATATTATTTATTTTAGTCGCATTTTTGACTCACAAGTAATACGCGAACCTCCTTAAGTTTTCAGCAGATGGAACTTAAAACACATGAAAAATATTCCGATATTTTGAAACAATGTCAAAAACTGCAAGAATTTTATCTCTTGTTCTGTAATAATATAAGCGATCAATTTGTTAATCGATCGAAGCCTAGAAAAGATATCCGCATGTGTCCGTCTATGCATTGCGCTGATAATTTGATTTGAATAATTTTTATTAAATATTTTAGGGCATATTATATAGTTTACTTTTTACTTATAAATTTTTTTTAATTTTTATATTTTTATACTTATATATTTTTACTTTGTAAAAATTATTTGGTAAATTAATTTGTGTAAAAGAAGTTAATGTCGATCTATAATAAAAACGAAATTTTTAAATTTATATAGATATTTATTTATAGTTTTGTTATTTTCGAACACTTTTTTCTCCTTCTTCGTTTCCCCCTTATAAAAAAGTAGTACTGGTTTTAATACTGGAAAAAGTATTGGTGAAAGTACTAAAAACATAAGTACTCAAAGTACTACTAAATTCGACCATACTGACTTCGTCAGTACTCCTTCCCAGTACTCATCTAGTACTCATACAATACTCATTTAGTACTCCCTTCAGTACTTTCTCCAGTACTCCCCCCAGTATTCCCTCCAGTACTTCCTTCAGTACTCTTTTAGTACTTATTAAATACTCGTCGGATATTAACGTGTGGCACAGGCGCAGTACTTGCGCAGTACTATCCAAGTAGAACAAATGTAGGCTTAGAGTTTAGGAACTCTTGCCTTAGGCGACTAGCGCCCGAAAATATCTGATTTGGTCCCGTAAAGAGTCTCCTCTTATACAAGTCGGTGCAGAATCTTGAACTCGAGAGAATGCTTGGGCAAGGCGACGCCTAGCGGCGTCGATGCGAACTGCTCATTTTACTAGTGTTAGTGTTGCCGCGCGGGCGTGTATCACTGGTGGCGTGACCGCCACAAAGATGATATCAAAATAACGTCGTATTAATAATTTAGTGTGTTAATTTAGTATTTTATTAATTTAGTATTTTCAAGATACGTTACGAAAAAGTAGTACTAGCAATCAGTACTCAATACTGAGTGATCAGTACTTGTAGTATTGACAGAATTAGTATGTTAATACTCATGAATATTGCAGAATGGTCAGTACTGTGCCTATTAGTTCTTACAATTCTTACAGTACTGGCAGTACTATCATGATAGTACTCCGAATATTAATCTGATAAAGTACTGACCACTTCAATATACTTTGAAAGTACTAATGAGTATTATTGCTTGTAGTACTGCCAGTACTGTAAGCACTGACAGACACAGTACTGACCATTCTGCAGTATTCATAAGTATTAACATACTAATACTCTCAATACTACGAGTACTGATCACTCAGAACTGAGTACTGATTGCTAGTACTACTTTTTCGTAAGGGCCATAATTTGACTTTTGGGCAATGATGACATATTTTCGCTTGGAATAGTTGTTCGACGAAATATTGCAAAAGCTACATTTAATAATATCATAAGATAAATTCTTGGTTTTTTTTCGCAACCGCATGTCTCTTTCAAGAATTTGTTTACGAATCTTCTGTGATACTTTTTTAGCCACAGTTTTCTAAACAGCTTTCTGTAAAGTTTGTTGTAAAAATTTATTTCGTAAATTCGTAAAATTCGTAATTTATTGCATATCCCCGCAGGGTTCGCAATCCACTACCAATATTACCCTTCACCTCTCACTTTAACCCTTTGGACCAACGGCTTAACGTCTCTTTCTGAAAGACGGAGCCCAGTTTTCTCCGCACAAGAGCCTATCTTGCACGGAGGGACGCAGCTATCGGAAAAACATTCCATGCTTCATAGCTCTAGTGGACTCGAACCTGGTTCCTCAGATTACGAGTCTGGCGCTCTACCACTATAGGCCACACTGCCGCCCTTTGTAAAAATTTATTTTTATACATATTTTTTTTAACTAAACAACTCATTAAAGCTATCCCAAACACAAGGATGTAATATGGACATCCAAAAAAGATTCAGGATATATAACAGGTTTTCTGAACATCTTAATTTAATAATGCTTTATAATACTGCTGCAAGGATTTGCTGTAATCGCTGTAATCTCCACTAGAAAGAAACATATGAGAGGCTATCAACTTATTAATTGCTGCTATATATATGTATTAAGCCCGGTGTCCACGATGCAAGAACTGTGTCCAAGTTTCGGTTTAAGCCAATGAAACTGCTACTTTTCTGTAAGAACTGCAAGTTGATTGACTTTTAAACCAACTTAAACCGAAACTTGGATACAGTTCTTGCATCGTGGACACCGGGCATTACTGCGTTCTCAACATATGACATTTTAGGCCACAGCATAAGTTACCGCGACAAGTTGCTGGTAAGTTACCATCCAAAATTGTCATATTGATCGATCGTAAAAGCAGCAATTTACCAACAAATACGGACTCTGCAGTTAATTGCCACAATTCTGCTAACAACGCGCGCATGCTATAATTTGCCGGCAACGTGCCAGCCACAACGCAGACCGTTGCTATCTGGTATGTACATTTTTTTAAATACTATTTAATTGAAAGAAGAACTTGAACTGCTTGATGAAAATCTCCTTTACTGAGAAGGTAGATTACCCACTGACAAACTTTATCTCGATCGATCGTAATATACTATTGTGCATTGTACCGCGTGTATTAGGGAAAGAGGTATGTATAACAACATATTTCAGCCAAATCCAAGGGGGCGAAGGTTGATCATCCTTTTGTTAGCTCGTCGCTCCTTAGAACGGAGGACTGACTCCAGCTCGCTCCAGATTGGAGAGTGATCTCAATTCTCGAAGTTTTCCGGGGGAGTTTGTTGCGAGAGACTATGCTTGCTTGCTGGTGTGCCGTTACATATCCTCATGTGCAAATATTAAATGCATCAAGAAAGACAGCCACCCTGCAGCCTCGTTACTCGCGCTTGTGGTCCTGGGGCCCCTGGGGGTGGTGCCGCGCTCGCCTGAAATCATTCGCGCCATTCGCGGGTTGCTGCTCGTTCAGGCGCGCCGTGCAATCGCGGCGTCGCCGCGTATGTTCCTTAATTTATAAATCTTTTTTTTCTGTATGTTAAAAATTAATCATTCAAACCACAAGAACATTAATAAATAGTATAGATTGATCGGAGTTCAATCATCCTAAATTCACTTTGGGCGATTCGTAATTCAATTTGAGTAAAATCACGTTAAAAAATGTTCTAAGAAGTTAATTATTTTTGGAAGATTTGCAGCAACGCGATGTTTTTTTACAAACAATTTTTATAAACATCTCAACGTATAAACTTTACTGTTTTCTTCGTTTATCTTCAGAGATATAAAATATTAATAAGTATATGTTCTCTTCTTTTAAATATAGAAATGGAAAATAAATTTTGACTTTGCAGGGCCTCCCGTTTGCGCATCGTCTTCAAAGAGGAGATACGAATAAACTCGTGTTTCTTTTTTAGCAAATAAATTTATTAATAAATACAACGAACACCGCGAGAAAAGAGAGAGTAGTCCAAAGCATAAATTCCTCAAGTCTTCCGAGCAAAAACACGAGAAAAATTCTCCCTCTGCTATTCCAGCGTGTCCTTCCCCGTTCTCGGCAACAGAAACGAGAAGATACCGCAGGCTGAAATCGAATTATATCACTGTATTTGAGTGGATTAAGCTACTCTTATTTTCTACATCTTATACACATTAGAATCACTAATGTAAAATCTTATAGTCAAAACGGTTTTCATGAACTCTAGCAAACAAATTAAATGGTTACAGTAAACAGATAAGTTAATATCGCTCAGTATCCGTATATTCATGGAACACGAACAGGACTCAATTAAGTAAAAAATGAAATATGCCAATATACTGTCAAGCTGGATCTTTTGCGCCTAACCTAATAATATTATTCGCATAAATGTATGTACATTTTTCGCCCAGCAAACTACGCGTCGCTATTACCGGTTTTGAAACGCAGTCTCAAATTAAAGCTAGAATAGTATAATCACATAATTAAATTGATATTGATAATCAATTTAATAACATTGATACCAATATGAATCTTTAAAACCATTGCAAAAGATAGTTTACTGGGCAAAAAATGTATATAAATTGACGCAAATAATATTAGCTGACACAAAAAAGATCCAACCCAACCGTATATTGATACATTTCCTATTTATTTTATACTTGATATTGTTATCATAGTCATGACTCACTTAATATAAAAACTAATTAATATTTATGCAAATAGGACAACAAAAGACCAAATAACACTTTTCTATCCGCGCATGTTCGAGAAAGAATTTAAACATTTAGGTCTTAATCAGAGAATCAAACTTCAGGTACTGGGAAGATCTTCTTACCGAAGAGAAACGCGGCGAACAGTATGATGGGGATCACGCAGGCTAAATCGATCAGATAACCGAACACCAGGTTGCCGATCAGAGCACCTAGACGCCCCATGGTCATTGACAGAGCCGCGGCCATCACTCTGTAACGTGACACCGGATTAATGAATCTCAAAAATTAGAAGAGCTGAATGAGTTCGAATCGCAATTCGCTCACCTGAGATTCGTCGGGAACATGTCGACGATCACGCAGTAGACTAGAGAGATTCCGAGGGACGTGAGGGCCTCGAATACACACGAGAGCACCAGGTTCTGCGTCGAATTCACCACGTAATAGAAGCCCACCGTCACCGCGCCGGAAACCACCAGCGACACGACTGAAAATGTAACGTAGCGCGTCTCGTTTAATTCTAATTGGAATCTAATTATATGAAAGTATTAAGGTTTCAAAATTTAAACGAACGTTTTAGAGATCTAATTAGGTTTAAATTATTAGACTCTAATAATCTAATTTTGTTATGAGAATCGGAATCTAATTGGACATATTTATCTAAATAGCTGCCCGATCGATTTCTCTTTCTGTCCCTGTCCCTTATAAGGGTATCCCAAGTCAAATATTATTACTCACTCAGGAAGAACTTTGCGCCCAGTTTGTGCACGAAAAGGGGTAGGATGATCGAGCCGGGGATACACGCGAGGCCGATGTACACGGTGTGCAGATAAACGGTGGGTGCGATTATCGTATCGCATCCGTAAGGGTCGAAGAAGGTCGTGTTGTCCGGCAGAGAGGACACTATGCACACCGACGTGGTCTCGCCGGGATTCGCGTGCTCGAACTGCTCGAATCTGTCGAATACAACGCAAACGGGGATTAAATTAGCACTAAGATATTGCAAGTTGCATAAGCGAAACAAAGTTAGAGCAAGGACCAGTTAAAGAAAACGGTCAGTGAAAGTTTAAGCGGAATTATTGGCAAAAAGAACAAAGAAAAGAAGAAGAGAATAGAAAAGAGACTTATTTTTAGTGGTACAAAATGCCCTTTGTATTATACTTTTAAATTTTATTTGCGTTTACAACTACAACATACATTCTCTCGTTATTATGATTTTATATTCAAAAAGCTTCTTCCGGCCTAAGAATTCAAAAGAATTGACGCGTATCAATCAAGAGATTTACCTAGTAAACAATTCCGGGAACCAGACCATCAGTGTGTAATAGCTACTGGTGAGTCCAAATTGAATAGCGCAAGCAAGCGCGGTGTTGCGCAAATAGGGCGGCTTGCAGAGCGCGCTTGTCAGATCACGTATTTCCGCGAACAGGACCTTCAGATCCTTCCGCTTGTGCAGCTTCAGCGATCTGGTGCTTTTGTCCTTCGCCTTCTCTTGCAAGCACTTCACCTGCAGAAACAGGAGAGAAAAAGAGAGGATAAAATAAAATATATTTTATTTTTTTTAAACTTAGTCTCTTTCACGTTCTCTAAATACCTGAAAACAATGAACTAAAATAATGAACTAAAAATCGTTTTTTTTTTTGGAGTCACGCATTATTTCACCATTAACGTTCATTAGACACTTATAAAGTATTTAATATTGTTATCAATTGCTATTGTTTATAAAGCAGTCTACATAAAAAATCTATATTAATTTTTTTATTTAAATTCTAGGAAAACATACATGTAAGAATACTTAGAATTATTGCCTTTCATCATTTCTAGGACGAAAAAGTTAAAATAATGTTACCGGATAGGTTTCTGGATCGGCGCCGGTGTTTCTCGAGTAAATCCACTTGAACACCTCGAGGGCGGCATCGGTTTCGCCGCACTCCAGCAGAAACTTCGGGCTCTCGGGGAAAGCAAATAGCCACAGGCCGAGCATGAGCGATGGCAGAGCGCAGAGCGCAACAAAGAGATTCCAGGACTTAAAGTAGAACGTCTCGCTTACGATAGTGAGGTCCATAGGGATGATCAGCCAAGCGATCACTAGAAATGATTTCGACTTGGATGCCGACTTCTTGGATTTTTGCCTCTTAAAGGTAGATTGATAAGGGACGGTAATTACTTACGCGGCAAAACTATCACGCCGACTGTCCAGAACATCTCCATCCAGCAGAGACAGCGTTCGCGGTATTTCGTGGGTTGAAACTCGCCGAGATACGGAAAACAGATGCCCATGGCGCCGGTCACACTGCGTAACGATCAAAACTTTGTTAATTTAATGTTATAACTACTTTATGTTATATTATATGATATCATATGTATACAGAACTTTCTACATATTATTCTATATCTGCATTATATAATAATCTTAATGATTGATTCTCCATTTGAATGACAGATTTTTCAATAAGAGCAAAGTCAATTTAGCGAAAATGAGGCGAGCTATAATAAGCATTTTAATTTCTAGTTTCAAGGTATGTACAAGGTACAAGCGTTTACAAACAATTATAGGATTTATATTAAACTTCAGGGGAATAAAAATAGATGCCCAACACATTTCTTAGGTAATTTCAAGTGGACTTTATTTTAACAGTGTTCTAATTTGATTGGCTAACAATAAGTCCTCTATTAATTAGAAAATTCTGATTTAAATGTTTATTTTCGACATTTTCGTTAACGAAAAATTGACTTCATTCTTAGCAGAAACTCTATTCTATCCATACTCACGCGAAGCCGTTGAAGAACCGGAAGATCAGGAACACCCAAAAGTACTGAACAAACGAAGACACGATGCCCACGACGCCGTCCATCAGCAGCGTAGCTATCAATACGATTTTCCTACCCTTCGTGTCAGCCAGGCATCCCCATATGTACGATCCGATCAACATACCTGCAAAAGTATCTCACATATCAATCTAAACGATGTTCTTCGATAAATAAAGGCTGGCGCCGACGAAACGAGAGACGAGACAAACACCGACCTAGCATCGGAGAGGCAGTCAGCCAACCCTTCGCGGTGGAGTCCATCTCCAGGTCGCATTGCGCCGCCGGAAGTACGAACGAAAGTATCGTCACGCCGATCGCCGTGTCCATATAAATCAGGCCGCAGACGGCCAGCAGCATGTAGTGGAACCTTCCAAAACCTAACGCGCATTGGATTTGATAAGACTCATGGAGAATTGTAATCAATATTAAGGATCATCTAGCGCGAGATGATCGATCCCGCAAAAGTTCTGATGTCTTCAAATTTTTTTCTTAGATTTTGATAACGCTCATAAATTGTCGTAAAATTTTATGAAATGTCTCAAACTGTGGTAAAATTGCATAATTAATAGGCACTTGGTCTTTGAAATTAGATTATTAGATATTTAATTTTTTCACAGAATTCTCCTTGCCTGTTACGGTGATTGCATGCTCGAAGTCGGCACCTCCGTCTGCCAGGAAGTCGAGTCCTATAACAAGAAGAATAAAAAAAAAGTGAATAACACCTTTCAACTAAATCATTTTTACATTTTTTATTAAATTTGAAATAGAAATTGTTAAGAAAATACGATTGCGAGATATAAAAATTTTCACAGAGAAACCTCAAAATAACTGAACACAAAATACGGATAATGATTATTCATGATCATAATAATCATTAATAAAATAGTCGAACATCTCGAGGTGGAACTTACCCATGATCGCCGCTTAAATCGCTGGACGTTCTGCAGGTGCTCGCGCGTCGGAAGTTCTCCTTCGTGGACGTGCCGTCGCAGTGCCGTCGCTTCCTGGTGCTGCTGCTGCAGTTGCCGCGATGTTGTACTTGACAAGGGCGACGCCCCACGTTCATTGGTGAATGATGAACAGCCAAGGTGGTATCCTGTCGGCGTCACTACCGTGAATTCCACCCTTGATGTTGGACTACCGCCCCTGGGAAAGCGACGTCGATCGGCAGACAGCAAGATCAGTAGTCAGTCAGAAGAACTCTGCGAGAAGTTTTTCTCTTCGCGAAGTTTCCGTCTCTCTGCGAAAAGAAACGCGGACGGTCGGCGAGCAGCCGCTTCTTCGCGCGGTCGCGATCGGACGAATGATCATGGACCATGGATTGCATCGCGCACCTTGACTGATTTGTGAGATAAGATATCATCCGCCTCCGCGAAAAGAGGGGCTGAGAAGCCTTCGGATTTTCCCAAAATAAGAAAATCCGCGTGGAAAGAAAGTAAGGGATTTAAAGACATATAAAGGACGGCTTTATGATGATTTGAACAATCTAAAGAAAAGGAGAAGATAAGTTGACACGGGTCAACTGGTAAGTGTGGAAAGAAACATTCTGCAATTCAAAAAAAAAACTAATTTACATTAAATATAATTAAATATAAATTTAACGTAAACTGTTACTTATTATAATGGCCACATCTTTAATAACTGTGTACGATTATTCTATCCTTAAGCCTTTGTTGCATAATGTCTCTATATAGGAACACCTACTTTTTCGCAGCTTTCCTGTGTTTTATCTCATAATTGCTTTATGTATTTATCGTATCGCTATACGTTTCTAAGACTTTTGTATGCATACAAGAATAACATAAATGTATGTAATTAATTTTTCCGCTATATCACTGATAATTTCTAAACTCATCTATTTACCTCACCTATGTGTATGTAAAATTTTATTAAAATTGGAACTTAACACTTTGCTTTGTATTTTCATATTTTGACTGTAGATTTAAAATCAAAAAACTAAAAAACTTTTATATATAAAATTTTATAATTTTTCTTTTAAGGACGTTCTCTCGTTCTTATACTAGAGAAAATCGATTTTCTTAAGATTTTCTTGAAACTGTGAATATACGTTAATTTAGGTGTGCTTTATGCGTGGTATAAATTTCAGTATCTCTTCCGGTGTAAAAAATAAAGATATTGAGCCTCAAAGTTTAAAAAAAATTTTTTTAATTTAATTTTTTTTAGTTTTGGCATTTTTTCCTTATAGAACTCGACGAGAGGAGCAACTTTGGTCCTCTTGGCCAACCTCGTATCTCTTACCGTTTGGCCTGAAAAACCTTTTCATTAGTAAAAGTTGAAACTTTGAGGCTCAGTATCTTTATTTTTTATACCGGAAGAGGTACTGAAATTTATACCACGCATAAAGCACACCTAAATTAACGTATCGTCACAGTTTCAAGAAAATCCTAAGAAAATCAATTTTCTCTAGTATAAGGACGAGAGAACGTCCTTAACTTGGCTGACATATATCCGCCATTTTGATTTATTAAATTTTAATTTACAATTAGCAACCCCAAAAACTTTCATATATTAAAATTTAAAATATGTTAAACAGAGAAAAATTTGTGCAACAAAGAATTAAACCGAAGGAGCTGAATAAAAATCCAAGTTATATTTTCATAGATTTTTCATCGCATAACGTATTAATCTTTTTTTAAAGGATAAAAAAAAAGGATAAAGAATTTTACTTTATATACCCCAAGGGGCCTTAAAGGGCGTTTTGAAGGGACGTACCCAACCCTAACCTCCATTTTCATCCACTACCTTACTGTTTCCTTCTTTGGACCAACAGTTTAACGTCTCTTCCGAAAGACGGATATTAATCTTTTTTTTAATTATTATTAATAAAATATATTTCTCAGTATTTTGCATGTTTTTTTAATTAAAATTTAATTGTTCGTTAATTTTTGGCGATAATTTCTGGATGCAAAAAAACGTGTACGTCTAATGCAAAATGATTGCTATATTTATGACGAACTCGCAAACACATAATTTATGATCTGAGCACGCGGAAGTTGACGAGCACTTTTTGCTTGTTTGATCGTTATTATTTCGTCGCAATTTCACAAGATAACGTCCCTTCGTGAAATTGTGTCATGCGGGCAATATTTTATTACGTCATTAATTTGTTCGAGTTTCAGTCATAAGATGATAAGAGATAAGAGATCTGCAGCATCAGACATATATTACCTAAAGTCACCTGTCATATTAATTTATTATTGCATGTGAATTATGAATATATTATTTATCAATCACGTGGATAAAGCTGCGTATTCGCTGCGGCGAATATTTTCGACGTTCAACACGCAATAAATTATCTACTCATTTTTAATTCGTTATTTTTGATTGTCTTTTTTATTATTTTCTTGATTCATCGACAATCATTATCCATACATTTTATAAATTACCTTCTTAATTTATCTATCAACAATCGCCAATCTATTCATTTTTATATATTCATACGTTTTTCACAGGTCTGACTTTCTATGTAACATCTCAGCAATACTTTATTACCGTATTAAGACTAATTAAGAGATTCATCATTCACGTGAATCTGAGTGACTCCTCGCGCTTAAATACAGAAGATAACGATTTCCTGATTTCAGGTATTAACGAGATGCACATTCATTGAGATGCGTCATACAGAAAGGTTTGTGATGTCAAAGATGTCATATCTCGTATTTGGATATAAGAAACCGTCACGTGAGTCTGAGTTCGGAAACAATAACGCGAACGTTCGATATAGCTGAGAAAAAGATATATAGAATGCCTCGAAATCGTAGGTAATTTTATAAAATTTTTAATAAATCGGATAATAAAAGATTATTGTCAAAATCTTAACAATTTTATAAAATTATTGTGCAAAATATAAATCATGCTATTGATTGTGCACAACATTCGCGTTTCTCACATTCATAAAAACAATTTAATATCATACTATTGAATTGTCAGAGCTTTACAAGTAAAGCAGATGAATTACTCCTTCAAACTTTATTTCAGTAAATTCAAATAAAATACCACAAAATAATTGAAAAATTTCTGTCTAAATGAAGAAGAATCTCGAGCCCGCGGCGGCAATTTTGCTTCACTGTAAATTTGTTTTCGATTTTACTTGACAAATATGCCAGACCTTTTGCATCAAGCTGAGATACCTTAGTCATAACATACAGCTCCGAGATATTCGGAATATCATGTTCGAGGAACGTGAACCCGCCGACGGCTTACTCGTAAAAACGCCAGTGCGACGTTAAAAGGTCATAAAACGGTAGCACGTGTAAAAGATGCCATTTTCCCCCCATTTCTTACGTATATTTGTCTGTCGCGCTTCTCTCCTGACAAATAAAACCTCCACTACGAACGGCATTATCTGATGGCGATCGCAGAGGGCCAATAGGGAAGTGACAAAGACGGTGCTTACCGGTGCCTATATATTTATTATCTATGCGATTGATTCCATGTTTTCTTGGAATTTTCCATGTGATAAGACAATATACAAAAACGGCGATTTGTCATCGTCGCTCATCTCGCAAGTACAAAATAATTGTGGGTAATTCCGCGTTTCCGAAAGCGAAGGCATCAGCGATTTGCGTGACAAGATCAGTTCAACGTGCAACGTGCTATTTATATAAAACGATAACGCGTCCACACCTGAACGGAAAAGAATTTTACGTACGTAAATAGTCGCGAAATCAGATCGGCGGGAAGATTTTTACGGACAGATCTAATCGGAGTCTTACTACTTTAAACTTAAAAAAGATTAGTCATCTTTTTGTTTCGGATTGTACCAACACCATAGAGATATACAAAAATTACATTTTTTTAAATTTTTTAATGGAATTTATCGAATCAAATCGACGAAAATTTATCTAAATCGAAATGAATCAAATCGTTAAAATATAATTTTTAATTAATTATTATCTATTATTAGATTGAATTTTAATATAATTAGATAATAAGAAAATATTTTGACGTGGAAAAATAATATTAATTAATAATATAAATTATTTTTAAAACGAAAAACATTTAAATATTTAATACATAAAATTAATAAAATGTACTTTATTTAATATATAATTTTTTCTGATATCTTATTATTAAATAATTAAAACTTCATTGGAACTGATGTTGAAATTTATATCTTTATAAAATTTTCTATAAAAACGTGAAAATCTCATCTTTGTCGGACAAAACATAAAATATTCATCTTTGTCGGATTTAATTTATAATTGAGGCTGCTGAAATATCTGGGGAAACCTTTTTGTGGGTGTCTGAATCATTTATTGTATTATATTGTATGAGAGTAGTAAAGTATTTTATCCCGATTAAAAAGAATCGATTGATTCGATGTTGACAAACGCGTTACTGACTCGTTGACAGACACGTGCACGGCTTTCGATTGCGATCGCGAGTGTACAAAGTCCAAAAATAAACGACATATATGTATCGACTTATTATGTAAATTATATTTTTCCTTCCAAGCTATTTAGATAAGAAATACGATCTGAGTTGGAATATACGTCTTTTAATATTTTCAACAAATCGTTAAAGTTCTTAAAAATATTTCAATAAGATCTTACGCAATCTAAATTTCATTAAAAATAGAATAGTTCATTAAACCATAATTCAATCCATTTAAAATAAAATAACACATTTAAATTTTGCGTTCTTCAAAAGATTACTTTTTACTTCTTGTCCCTCATTTTTTTAATATCGCTTTGACCTTTAATATTCAAGTTTGTAATTTACTTCAGCTCTATTTATCCGTTCTAAATTATAATCTTCTGGAGATATACACATGTATGCGTATATTTTATTTGAAAAACAACATTATGTTGAAATGTCTATATTTACATACACTTTAAAACGTCTAATAGAATGATTATATTTATAGGTATTTAAAGTGTCATTCGAGATATATTTGTTATCAACGTAGATGGATGTCGAGAGAGATTACGATCGTCTGATCTGCAATGTCCAGATTTAATCGACCACAGAAGCCGATAACACGGCAAGAATTCCTTTATTCGGGAGCAATCGGTTAATTCTGTCGTTTACAAATTGTGGAATGATGTAATGCCGGAAAAATACAAAATGTAATCGCAATTTACCGAGTGTTTTACGCAGTGTACCGAGATCGTTGTCTTCGGCAAGAAAGGGAGATTCGAGAGACCATTCGATTGTTGCCCGAGGATTAAAGAGGATTAGTTTTAAATCGATCGCTATCGTCGAAAAGATTTCTATGCTTCTCGGATTATCAAATCATTTAATAAGTCATTGTCGTAGGTATTTTCTTCGGCGTTGATCTTCTGGATATCTTTGGTATCACAAGATATTGGTATAAATAACTTTGGTACTATCCCGGGGACATTCCTAGCAATTTTTATCTTATTCGCGAGCAAAATTTTAAAGAATTCTTATTGTTATCCTGCTGTCATTGTGAAATTGTACAGTCCGACAAAACGGTGACTTATTTTTCAATTTATGCTTGTGATTAAATATATAACTACCGTTTTTATACAAATTTTATATGACAAAATATAAAAGTGAAGAGAAACATGAACAGATACATTTCTCACCCTCCTCAGGGAGATGATGCTGAAGGAGCACACGCGGAAGTCGTCGGCCTTGAGATACCGCGGAAGCTCTTTGGAATCGGGACGAGATACGTCGACGAAGGGGCGCGACGTTTCTTCATGGGTGACAGCGGCCTCGCCATTCACCACTTTCGGTGGCCGCGACCCTAACTGCCTCGGGTACGACGCGATATTTAGACGAATATGGGCCAATGGCAAAAGGAATGCGCAGGGTCGACAGTAGATTCTTTAGCGCCACGATATTAGACCCGATGAGAAACGCATGAATTTAACCGCATTGTATCGTTAAATATCAAGATAGTGAAGAAGGTTCGTTTATCTGATGATGCTTTTTAAAGCTTTGGACGAAGCTATATAACGATCTGAGCTTTACAGGAGAATTGAAAAACTTTCTTACAATAGAAATTGTAAGAAGCTGATGATAAAAGCTAACTTTCTATAAGAGAGATGCACAATCTAATATATTATTTAAAAATTATATACAATGTAATTTCAAATAAAAAAGCTATACATTTGTGTTGTGCAACCTACTTTAATGAAAGTAGAATAAAAAAGAAATAAAACCTTTAATAAATCGATATCTCTAACTAATAGCATTTGCGACGAAAAATTGCAAGAGCATAAGAATTGCGATCTTTCAAAATAAAGAAAGTTGATAAGACTTAATTGGTTTAACTAAAAGATTGCTCTGATTAGTAAGAATGTTCTTGGAACTATAGTTTCGTTTTCATTCTTCTTATGACTAGAATAATAGTTGCTTTTTCCAACGCTATCTGGTATAATTAAATATAATTTATTTAATAAAAATTAATTTAATTAATTAACATACAATTATATTACTTTCTCTCTTCTTAATAAATTAATAAATATAGTGCGGATCCGATTATGTTTGTTCTTAATAAATTAGATAGAGATAAATAATATATCTTAACCATTATTTTCAGTGATAAATGAGTGACTCCTTGAAAATATCCATCTGATCTCTCGCGCCGGCCCTGCGGAAGCGATTGGCGCGTACCGGGACACCCGGGATGCCTTAATTAGAACAAGTAAGGTACGAGCGAAAACTATTAATTGCGACTCTATTGACGTCCGCCAAATCGACACAGCAGGTGGACATACGCACACCCTCTATCTATCTGGATGCGGTTTATCTCGCCGGACCCTCATCATCAGATCTTGATCAGACTACCTTGGAACCGTCCGATGACGTTCCGATCTCCGGATCTTGTCGCAGCCTTGACTCTCCGTATTTCCGGTCGTGATACGAAATCTCGTATCGATACCTATCCCTTGGAAACCCATATCGGTGATAATGCGTCCCCTCGAGCATTTAACAACATCGACGATATCAACGGTGACGACAATGAATATTGATCCCCCGCGGTTTAAAAGCGCGTGGAAAATAGCACCGCGTGTTAATGAAGCGCTCCACTGACGCCCGGACTCGCGGACGTAATTTCCTGCGAGGAAATTGTATCCTGCCGCATTCGTCCGCGTTTCTTTTAAAAGGCCGGGTGAGGCTGGGTTTCAATCGGCTTCGCTCCGTCCTTCGGAGAAATAAACTCACATCCCTCGAAGTGTATTACTTCCGAGGACGGAAAACCTGGATTGATTTTAGACCGCGCAGGGGAAACTTCGAAAGTCCAAGAATAAAATTCAAAGCAATGAAAAGAACGAAATCTCCTTATATATATCGTCTCGTTTTCAAGCTATTTTTATAATCCCTATTCACTGAGCGTTAGCATATGACATCATTTCCATTTTGCGAAAGACATTTTGCTTTTAGCACGATCTCAATTAGAGAAGAAGAAGCTATTCAAGATAAATTACTCTAAAAAAGTAAGATTAAAATCGCGTTAGTTCGTATATTCTTAAGATTATTTTGCAGATGTGTACGGATAAAGAAAGGATTTGAGTGCCTTTCGGATGCCCAAGGATTTAATTTTACAGCGGTGTTCGATATTCTAAAGAGAATTTAGGAGGTTGACACTGTTAAAGCTTCGCCTGGGATATATCGAGCGCGGAACATCAGCGGCCACGAAGACCTACAACGCGCGGAGCTTCCGTTGCGTGAATGACCTTGGTCGAAGTTACGTATTAGGCCGATAAACGATAATCGATCTATACACACTTTGTTGTCCCCATAAAACTCATTTATTTCCTCATTTCGTACCGTCGTTTTTCCCCATAATTTATTTATTTAACGAGGGTGAGATGGAGCGCAAGAAGAAGACGGAGAGAGACGAAATGAATAGACCTTCGTGTTTGCTCGATTTACCGAGACGTATTTACCGCTATACGCGGTAATCGGATTGCATGTGCCATGCCGGGAGAGAAAGAGAGAGATTGTTCCACCCCTTATTGAACATCGCGTAAACCTCCCGCCGTTACCATGAAGAAAAATACAACGGCAAAGTCCGACGGATCTCCCAGATTTACTCGTAGAGACATAATGATCGCTCGAACTGCGCGGTACTGATGGCGAAAAATCTTTCCCTCATTCAATTGTAAGAAAATTAATTGTTTCAGTATTTTTGATATTTTTACAATAATTGTAAAGTAATCTTTTTTTTTCCAAACAGATCGATTTCGCAAGGTGACTCCAAATCGCAGATTTTCACGTCAGTCTGCGAATTTCATCGGCTTGTCGTTTTTTAAATTGAAGTGATCTGTCTTGGCACATTGACTAGGAGGAACGAGATTTCAGGAGTAACGAGCTACCCTCTGAACGGTACGCGGAAAACTCATTTCAGTGAATCGAGAATAATCAAGCGAGTCTCGCGAGTGCCTCTCCTGAGATTGCGCGGGCGTTTCTCGAGCTTTCGTGCTTGCTTCCGCGGCGGGCTTGCAGCGATCAGTCGTCCGTCGTCCGTCCGCGTCCGCGTTTTCTCACGCGGCTTGCGATGTGGTCCAGTCGACTCGTAAACCGACTCGTATTTCTGCCAAAATTCCGCCAACGATGATTAAGATCGAGAGTTCTTTGTGCCATCTCTTGTTGCTTGGGTTGCTCATATTTAATTGATGATGTAACGCAACGAATAATACAACGCGGAGTTTCCTAATTCGAAAAGATCAATCTGTCTCGCGCATTATGACAGATATAAAATAAAATCAGTCACTAAAAAAGATTAAGATTACATTTTTATTTCTTTTACAGAGCTGATTTATTTCCTACTTCCTACTTGTTGAAATACTTGTTGAAATAAATATGAAACTAAAATGAAATTTTTAATAAAAGTATCTATGTTTCTTCTTAAAATTATCTTTAAGAAAGATATTTGTGTGATTAATAACAATATTTTTTTACAGTTGACACTTATAATAGTCCGCGAGAAAAAAATATGGAAATTGCGGTTCGCCCAGTGACACCTTTTTGAACAATGACACGTCTCCACACACTCGAGTGCCCCACCGTTATATCGCTCACCCTGTGTCGCGCGAGATAAGAAGTTGACCATGGTGGACAAATTGCACGAGTACGAGGGGCTCATGGGTAGGATTCACGGTGTTCGCGACGCCATCAGGGAACGATGGAGCGTGTGGAAAGAGTGGAAAAACAGTTTGAATCTGGATCAAGGCTTGGAAGGGTTAAGGCATCATCTGCGGGGGCCGCCCAAATTAGAGCGCACTTTGGACGACTATTCTCACATCTACAGGTAAAGAATTTCACATTCAATTAGCTGAATTAGCTCTTAACGTATATCAACGTACTGTCGAACTAATCCCTTTGTTCTTGTACAGATGCATAATATAATTATGTAATATAAACCCAGATAGCAGAGTGCGTCAAATGACGTTATAATGCAGTCAAAGTGACGTCTCTAACGACAACAATCCGTCACTTTGACTGCACTATTACGCCAATTGACGCGCCACTCTGCTATCTGGGAATATTTAAAATAACATTATCCATATGAGATGTAGTGAGTTGCTCCGTGCAATTTGATGGAGTCCCAGGTTCGATTCCGAGGTTTTATCCCATAAATTAACTCCTGCAAACTATATTATGTTACATTTAATAGAAATATATATATATATATATATATATATTATACAGTTAAATTCATAAAAAATGTCAAATTATACTCACTTTGTGAGTTATTTGTAACCACACACTCTTATAGGTCACCACTGTTCCTACTTAATATCGTAAATTTAACTAAAACAATGTTAATTAACTAGATCAATAGAGTTAAAATAATAAATTTTGACACACATGGTAATTAAAAATAAAATATTTAACTGAAGAAACTGGTTTAAATTTCATTCTTTAATATTTAACAGTGTAATATTATGCTAGATATGTTGTATCAGTTTTCTTTTTCTCTATTTGTTTTTTCTAATAATCTCAGGAAGAAGACCCGCGCCGAACTGGTGAGGGTATCGGCGGCCGTAATGGGAATCGAGTTCTCGTACGCGGCGGAGACCGCTTTCGTTTCGCCGACGCTCCTGAAGATCGGCGTCGATCACCAGCACATGACCCTGGTGTGGGCGCTGAGCCCCCTCGTGGGCTTCTTCGTGACACCCATTCTCGGCAGTATAAGCGATCGCTGTAGACTCAAGTACGGCAGGAGGCGACCCTTCATCCTTCTGTTGGCGCTCGGAGTTTTCATAGGCAAGCCGTGGACTTTTTTATATTTTCTTCATTTTATTTATTTTATTTCGAAGACGTCCCTGTGATGAAAAAAATTCTCATATTTTCTTCAGAAGTTTTCTAAGAACTTCTCAAAATTTGGACTTATGAAAAATTCTGAACAATATGTAAAATTTCTCAGATACTTTCAGAAATAATTGAATGAAAATTTTTGGGATATTTCAGTATTGTATGAAAATTTCTGATAAACTGCGTGGATTTGCTATTTTTCTCATACTTATTCAAATTTCTGCAAAAATGTTGACGGGAAAGATCTGAAATATTCTATTATTATTTTGTCTAAATTTTTCTGAAAAGTATTCTAATTCGTGTAAAAATTCTGAGTAAAATTTCGAGTCTTGAAATTTTCATAGAAATTCTGATTATATGAAAAATTCTTTCCACCAGAGATTTTTCGCTTTTTTTAAATTATTTGCCATATTTGCCGTTCTTATCTTAAGACGTTTTAAATGTTTTTGTGACGTATATCTGGAGCATCAACAGACGAATTTTTGCACTTTTACAGGACTCATCTTGGTACCGAATGGCGAGCACGTTGGCTACCTGTTCGGCGACATGCCGTTCCGCACGAACGAGACTATCCCGCTCGGACATCGCACAACGGCAAAGTTACCCGAGGAGGTAACGCTCGAATCTGTTGAAAGGGCTTCTTCGCACTCCTGGGGCATCTTTTTCACTATTCTCGGCACGGTGTTGCTCGACTTCGACGCCGACGCCTGTCAGAGCCCAGCGAGGGCGTATCTCCTCGATGTCACTGTACCTGGTAAGCATATCCATATGTGTTTTCCAGGATTCGACATAAATTCTGTTTGAATCGACAAATTAAAATACAATTTAATCTTTTTAAATACGAACGCGAATATTGTAGGTAAAAAAAAACCAAGCGAGAGAGAGAGAGATAATTATATACAATTTTAATAAACTCTACAAGCGATTTTTCTCTTTGATTAACGTCTGAAACATTCACAGAGGACCATGCCAAAGGCTTAAGCACGTTCACCATAATGGCAGGCTTGGGAGGCTTCATGGGCTACGGTTTAGGCGGCATCAATTGGGACGCCACATCGCTCGGTATTATGCTGGGCGGACATGTGCACGCGACCTTCACTCTCATCACGATCATCTTCATCGTCTGTGTCATATGTACCATTACCAGCTTCAAGGAGATTCCTCTCCAATTACTCGAGCGAGATCAGTACCGGCAAATGAACGAGCCGAAGGTGAACGTGGCTTCTATATATAATATGTTACTGTCATTTTTATTTATCGCTTAATACAATTCTTTTTGCGTTTAGGCTCTGGAAGAAGTCCAAGAGACAGAGAAGCAAGACGAACGCGATAAGATTATCCCTGACGAGTCGAAAACGTACGGTGCGCTTAATACTGAGCATGAGACGGATTCCTCGCAAACGGAAGTAAGCTCGAAAATGTTACCCTGATGGAAAAATGTCTCGGAATTTTTTATATTATTAGTCAAAATTTCTATGAAAATTTTAAAACTCAGAATTTTTAGATTTTTTTTATAAACATTTCGAATTAAAATGTTTTTTTAGAAACTCAAACCAAATAATAATAAATATTTCAGATTTTTCCTGCCAACACATCGTTGTAGAAATCTCAATAAATATGAGAAAATCCGTGCATTTTCGCAGAAATTTTCATACATAGATATAGATACTGAAACATTCCAAAAATCCTCATCCACTTGTTTCTGAAAGTAGGTATCTAAAAAATTTTACATATTTTTAATTTTCCATAAATCTAAATTGTCTAAAACATGAGAAATATTTAGAAAATTTCTGAGAAAATATGAAAATTTTTTCACTAGGGCCGGTATTGTCCCGATACTTAATCCAATGACACTTTTCAGCTTAGCGTTCTCATTTTATTTACAATTTCATGATTTGACTGAAGTGAATAACTGTTTAACTGTCTGATCTTTATCTGCGATTGAGAAACTAGTGGAAACATGTATCAATTTCTTGATAGAAAAAAGGCTGTTGATAAACGCTAGTGTCAAAATTATATCAATTAAGGAATTCACCCTCCGTCCGCTTCACACGCAACTCTCTGACCATTCCGAGGAACCAATTTCCGAAGGCAGCCACGTCAATTACGGCTTCGACGATATCGAGAGCGAAGCGAACCACAAGGCGACCCTGAAGGAGTACCTGCTGTCCATCATTTACATGCCGCGCAGTCTTCGCCAGGTGTGCCTGACGAATCTTTTCTGCTGGATGGCGCATGTATGCTACTCCCTGTACTTCACGGATTTTGTGGGCGAGGCGGTATTCGGCGGGAATCCGCGGGCACCCGCCAACACCGACGAGCGGGAACTCTACGAGGAGGGCGTGCGATTCGGATGCTGGGGCATGTCCATGTACTCGTTGTCCTGCTCGTGCTACTCGTTGATCATCGAGCGGCTGATCCAGCGTTTCCGAGCGCGTAAAGTAAGAGCTTTATTACGTTTAAGAAATACTAATATCAAATAGTTAGAGATGTGCGAATTATTCGAATATACGAATCGAAATTCTATGATTCTATGATTTCTATGATTGATGATATTACCTACAACTCTACGTGTTAAAATTTAATCTAATAATATTGAATTATATTGTTAATTAAAAATTATATTTCAACGATTTGATTTTATTTTATTTGATTCGCTTCGATTCGAATAAAATTTTGTCGATTTAATTTGATTCAAATTCGAAAAAAGAAATTAAATTCGATTCAATTCAATTCGACATAAAAAATCCTTGGTTCTCTACAATTTCATTTTTTATATTTATACTTCTTAAAGTATGTTTACAAATTTTTTTTTAACGTGGAGAAATCTTCGACTACTGGGATTTCGAGCGAGCCCGGTTTACCCAATAGCCCCCTCAAGAGGGTGAAAACCCCCCGCCTTCTGGCAAAGACGGAGGGGAATGCCGGATTCTTACCGGCTAAAACTCCACGGTTGTCCTCGCGTGCGTTAGTGGGAGGGCCCCGGAAAACTTAAGATTCTTCCCGAGAATGTTTACGAATATATATAAGACTAAATAATAATAGAAATAATACTTTGCAAACCATATCAGAACACTGTCCGATAGAACTTTGATATAAAATATTTCGGTATCTATATGACATGTACTCGAGTATATCTATTGTAACACTGTAAACGTTCTCTGGATGTCAAGATTATCCGACAAACCTATCGTATGGAAAGTCTTACATCATTTAATAAATAAGTTATAAGTTTTTAAATTGCAATTATACATAGGTATAATCACGCTATGATAAAAAAAAAGAATGTCTAAAATAGAAACAATATCTTCGAAATATTTCATTCACGTTTACATCTTTGAATATTTCCATGCATATCCAGGTTTACATCTACGGGCTACTCTTCTACAGCGTCGGCATGCTCCTAATGGCCCTAACGAAGCATCCGGTCGGCGTCATCATCTTCTCATGGGCCGCTGGCGTCATGTATTCTACGCTATTTACCATGCCCTATCTACTTGTAGCACACTATCATGCGTCCTTGACATTCGCCCTGACAACCGAAGGCAATACGGTTTCCGGCGGCTTTGTGCGCGGTCTAGGGACCGATGTCGCCATCGTCTCTTCTATGGTATTCCTCGCGCAGTTCCTGCTATCCTGCTGCTTGGGCACGATCGTTAGCTTCACGGGCACTACCGCAGCAGTGATTTACGTCGCCAGTATTCTGGCACTGTGCGGCGCGGCTTCGGCCACGCGTATCATGTACCTGGACCTGTGAATCTCGCTCGTCGATCAATCAGAATTTTAAGTTGTTATGATAAATTATAACGTCTCGATAATTGTCTATAAGTTAACTTCGCAGAAGAAACTAGAATAATCGTTACATTCAAAGATACAAAACATTTCATTAGTTGCGGATAATAGTAAACTATGTTAAATTGGGGAGTCTAAGGATAGATTTGTAAGATAACCATGGCCAATTAATCATTATGTTAATCGTTTACCAATAATCGTCAATTTTAGTGATCGTTTCGTCCGTTTCGCAACTTTGATGTTATCGTCTTAACGTATATTTTACTAACAAATAAACTAAACTGCTAAATGTTTCAAAAATATACTATATTGATTAATTAGTTATCTAAATATTTATTCACTCTAAACTATTACATATCTTCATCAATAGTGAAGGAGGACGGATGTGTGTATGTACAATGTGTAACGTAACAATTAAGTAAACAATCGATATACAAGTTCAAGCTGAACATATTCGGATGTTTCACGTGCGAAGATTATTGATACACTTCTCCAAAATATCTTTCCTGATCCTCGGATAATCCGTACTCTGCTTCAGCACTTCGTTACATGCTTCGATCGCGTCAGCGTAGGCTTTCGCCTTCAGGCAACAGTAAGCCAGCTTGTAGCCGACCGACAGCTTTGTTTTGCCGCCGCATTTCCAGGCCTGAGCGTATCTCGCCGCTGCATCGCGATAATTCTGATCCTTCTCGGCGATGTAGCCTAAAAGTCAAAATGAACAATAATTTGCAATAGAATTCTGCAATTAAAATTAAAATGCGACTTTTTATGTATTAATTAGTCTGTAATTTTTAATTGTAATCTAACCCGACAGCTCGTGAGCCCGCACGCAGGTAGCGTTGTGCTGCAGCACTCGTTTCAGCAACTCGTTCGCCAACTCGTACTTGCTGGATTGCACATAGATATCTGCCAGCAACAACCAGCAACGCTCCAAGTATTCAGCATCCTCAAACGTCCAAACATTCTTGCTAACGCGCTTCAAGTGATTCCGAGCGCGCGGCGTTTGCTTTAGCAAGATGTGTGCAGTGGCCAGGCCGAGAGCGGGTCCTACATGATCCCTCAAGGTCTCCTGACTAGCCAACGCAGTACAGTCTTGCAGGGCTTTCTCGATGTTAGACTTCTGCTTGGTGGCCAATAAAAAAAAGTTGCTGAGCAGCTTATGGGTTAATTCCTCGTGAGGGCTGCCCTTGGGATTCAATTCCTACAATAATATATCTTTTATTTAAATAATTACTATAATTAGACTAATCAAAAATATTTTAACAAAAATGTCATGTTTTTGGTGGATACAAATAAAAAAAAAGTTGGATTCAATCGATTTGCAAGACGACATTAATATTAAATGTACCTGAAGTAGTCGGTAAGCCGTCCTCAAAGCCATCGTCCTCGAATCCTGATATTCGGCGTCCTCGTCGTTGAAGGCCTCGTTCGATAGAGTGGTGTCGTCGTCCGGATCCAGACAGATTTCGATCATATTGTAGATCGCCTGTTGGCCCCATTCCGGATCGCGTCGTGCAAAGTTGAAATTGCGAAGAGCGGAGTTCAATTTGCCCGTCCGCCAATCCAGCAATCCGGCGCAGTAGTAGAAGCCAGCTTCGACGTTGCCGCTACCCATCGCGACCTGCGCGCGTTGCAACCACTCGTCGAGATCGTCCATAGCACCTACGACACAAATGACATCAATTCCTTATCAAAATATCTCAAACGAGAGTGAAAAAATTGACAACTGCGAAACCTGTTCTACGCGACACTTCTATCAATCTCGCTAGGGCAGTCCAATAGATGGGTTGGCGTATCAACAACTGTCGAAAGTGGAATGCCGCAGTCTCGAAATCTACCTTCCGGAACGCGAGATCCGCCATCATCACGGATGCAGCCTCGTTGTTGGGATCGGCGTTCAACAAGATGGAACAATTCTGCGCGCACCGGTCTAAATTGTTCATCTGATAAATACATATTCAGATTTATATTAGTATGGAAAATCTCGGTAATCATTTAATAAATCGACGCGAAAGCTTTAAGTATTTCATTGGTTCTTCTATTAATATTTCCATTAGAAATCAAGAGTTTTAGTTTCAGGATTTAAAAATTTAATGATTCCGTATATTATTCACCTGCATATACAGCTTTGCCAAGGAAAGTAGGGCATTTACGTCTGTTGGGTTGTGAGCCAATGCCTCCTTATAATATATAATGGCTTCGTCATAATTGCGTAAAGTCGACGCGTAATCAGCCATTGTCAGACAGATATTCGCCAGCATGTGTCTCTGATCCGCGACGTCCGGCGAAACAGCGAGACGTTGGATGTACCTGTGTTGATTCTCCTTGGCTTCCTTTAAAGTCGCTAACGCGCCCTTGATGTTGCCCGATTTCTCGCGCACCTTGGCGAGTAACAGCAATTCTTGTCCTCGCATCTCCAAGCTCAGGATATCGGACTCGCCTCTCTTATCTAAATATAAGAAAAATAAAAAAATAGATATGAATTTAATCTAGTATATTATTATAACTAAAAATATAGATGATTGGTCAATATACTTAACATTATTATAAATATTATTAATTTTGTATATAGCAGATATTCATTTCATATAAAATATTAATTTTACATAAAATAATAATATTAATTTTAATGGGCAAAATTACCTTGCAGCTCTTGCACCAAAGTGGCTTCCGCCTTGTCGTACTGTTTCATCTTCATATACAATTTGGCCAGATCTAATTTTAAAACGACGCAATTATCCTGTTTCACTATATCCTTGTAATAACTGATCGCCTTTGCATATTGATGTGCTTTGACGAGCGCTTTACCCATTTTGTTTGCAATTTCCACCTTGTTGATCGGATTCTGCGAAAGCGCTCGCTCGTACGCCTCTATTGCTCTCTCAGGCTCTTGTATAGACATATAAGCATTACCCAGCATGCTGTACGTTCTCGGTCCAGGACAATGTTCCACCAATTCTCTGAAAGACAAATGTCGGCGATATTTAATAATAATATTTCATCCTAGGTCCCATATACATAACATGCTCAATAAATTTAAAAAATAGTTAACAAAATAATGTCAAATAGATAATGAAGATTAAATTCTTTGTACCTGAAACACTTCGCGAATGCCTGACGGTCTTTCCTGTAGTTCAAATTGATCTCAGCCAATCTAGTGTGTGCCTGTAAGTAATACGGTTGTCCTGGACGAATATTCCCTAAGCAGCTGACAGCGTTCTCCAGTTCTCCTATGTCCAAATAAATCTCAGCAGTGCCGATGGTGATTCTTCCAAGTTCAGCGGTGCCGGCAAGATTTGCTTTCGCCTCGTCGACAAGCGCCAGTGCCTCCGCAAACCGTTTTGCCTTACTATACGCCGCAATCAGCTCTAGATACAACGTCGCTCGGTCCGATGTGGTCATATCGGATTTTCTGTTGGCGCTGCCAGTCAATCCTGCCAGCGACATGGCTGTCTGGCAGCTCTTAACGCAGTTCTGCAGATCGCCGGCCTCTCGTTGCACCATGCCGATGATTAGATGATAGACTGGCTCGTCTCGGATCTTGAAGTTGTAGCTCAGGCCAACTTCCAGGCTCTGCGAGGCTAGCTGATACATGCCCTGATACGCCAGAATCTGAGCCATTGTGAGGTGAGCCTGTGCATTGGACGGTTCAACCGAGTCTAACAATCTCCTGAGCAAAACTAATGCGCCCTCATAATCGCCGCTTTGCATTCTGGCCTTACTGAGCAGCAATAAAGCTACGCTGGAACCCGGACAGGCTTCCACAAGCTGTTCTAACAAGCGGACGCTCGGTTCTTTCTCTATTGCCCTACCCACCTTAAAAAGCAGAACAGAATTAAACAAGGTTAATACAATTTTTTGCTCACAATCCAGTAATAATAATAAATAAAATAAGTAAAGTATATTCGCTTTTATTGACTTCTTTAAAGACGATAGTTACCTCGTCACTCATCGGGGACTTGTTCAAAGAATACATCAGTCGTTGCTTCGCAATTTCAAGGCATAAATCCGGTTTAAGCTCGCTAAGATACTCATAGCCATAAGAAAAACCCTCGCAGCTCTTCAACAAGACATTCGCCGCCGCATCCAGGTAACCAAGTGCCTTAACGCTATTTTCGTTAGAAGTGATCTTTGCGGACATGAACAGCAGCTGCACGTTTGTCGAGTGTGGCTGTATCTCCATCATGATCTCCACCTATGGAATGTACGCAAGATAAACTTCTGTAATATCTATATACTATACATATACTCAATCAATCACGTCAATCGACACATCTAAAGATTATTCTCTAAAAAAGTATATGCATTTTTTTAGTGCATTCATTCATTTACTTGTTGCCGTGCTTGTTCCAGGTCCTCTGCAGACCCCTGCATCAACTGGCAGCGTGCTAGTCCCAACAGCGCCGCGAAAGAGGATGGATCCGCGCGGATGGTGTTCTTGTACCAGCGCTCAGCGTCCTTGACATTGCCCAGCGCGACATACAAGTCACCCAGTTCTGCCATTAACTCCGTGCTGCTCGACGATGTTGCTTGCAGCATCTTCTCGGCTGTCCGCGCCAACTCCAATAAAATCCCATGGTCCTGGAACGCGATACTAAAGAACAGTCGCAAGTTTTCAATCAGCAAGAACACGTTCTTCGGTTCAGCAAGCAGCAAGTTACGCAGAAACAGCTGTAATTGCGGTAAACCTTCGCTGGAATTGCCGTCTCTGCACAAAGCCACCACCAAGCTCGCCTTGATGGCGTCTAAGTTGTTCGACTCAATCGAGAGCACACGATTAACCAACTCCAGCACTTGTTCCCAATCCTTCGCTGCCAGTAAGCACTTTATTTTTTCTATCAACGGAAACGATTGCTTGGGATAGCGCACGATCAAGGAGTTCAGTATCATGATGGCTCCTGGATAGTCCCCGGCGTGTTGTTTTATCTCTGCGGAGCCTAATAACGCGCTCAGATTCCTCGGCTCTTCCTTCAAAACCAAATTAAAGGAGTTTCCTGCCTCCGGAGCATCTGTGCCTAATCTCAAACTGAGCTCCAGCCATCCCTTAACAAGTAATACATTGATATTCGTGGGCTTCAATTTGCACGCTCTATCCACATACTCCTTTGCCTTGTCCGCTCGACGAGAAAGGAGTAACACGGACGCTGCTAGACATAATGCGACACAGGATGCTTTTCTGCGCTCGTCTCGGATCCTGTTCTCTATCTGGGTCACGGTGCTCCTTTCCACATCGCCATCAACCAGAGCAACGTTTTGCACGAGCAATGCTGGCAGCGTGACATCCGCATAGTTCAGCAAGCTAGAACTCTCATTGATGGCCTCGTGGCTCTTGCAAACGAGAATATACGCCAGACAGAGCAGAAGCCTCAGTCGCTCGCTGTTCGGATAAACGTCGCGCGCCTGCTTAACATGAGCTAGCATGCCATTATAATAGTGCTGTCGACAGTACCACTCGATCAAAGCTATGTGCTCCGTTTCATCCATTCTTATATCTGTCTTATATCTGGTCTATTAAGTTTTGTAATCTATCCTGAAATAAAATATGTATAAATAAAATATTCTAAATTACAATTGAAGAATAAACCAGAGAGAAACCTGAGAGGCCATCCCGGTCTTTTTCGTTTCGTGCGACTCAGACACTCAGAGTTCTCAGGGACTGTCGAGCACCATGCACCATGTCTTCTTCTTATTCTGTGATTGGCCTTCAAGCAGTACTGCTCTGAAAACGGCCAGGACGAACCATTTGTCGAAGTCGTAAAATAGCGTTAAGGCGTGTCTTAAAAACCACTTGTCGTAAATAGCCGTAATGGCGTCGTAACACAATGCAGACAGTAACAGTCGCAATACTTGAAAAAATTTCCGTCCGGACAAAACACGTCCGAACACGTTAAAACGTGTCGTCCGCGAAAACACGTCCGAACTTGTTTGCCGTGCCGAGCCGACTCACCATGCACCATGCACCATGTCGAGTGTCGAAGTCGAAAGCTCCTGTACACTACCGCCAGTACATCCATTTTCGAAATTGGTACTACGTAGCCACGTTCATTTAGCCGACACTATCGATAAAACATCATTTTGGTGCGCGTCCGTGCTACATCTGCAAATGTAATATAATAGTATATCATGTATACGCACATTTGCAATTTGCAGATGCAGCACGGACACGCACCAAAATGATGTCGGCATTGTCGAAAAGAGAAAAAGTGAGAGAGGGAGAGAGAGCTATTAGATATTTATACATAAAAAATAAATATATAAAATAAAAGTTAATATTTATCGATACATGTAAGATATAAATATTCTCGATTGTAATTGGTTGAGGATCAGTTTAATATTTATATCTCACATATATATATATATACATATATGTATCCCCTGCTGAAAATGACCGATTAAATCCGATTGGTTGAGTATTAAATTTGGTGAAATTGAATCGGAATGAATGCGTTTTCAATCCGGTTAATCGGATGCCCGATTGGAAATGAATCGGTTCTAATAACAAATCAATCGGAATCGTTTTTAATTCGGCATTTCCGGATTGATCTGAATCCGTCGTTATCCAGTTTCAATCGTATTAATGCACATCCATTTTAATCGGATGAATAAAGTGAGCACATGAATCGTATTGAATCCGCATCAATCGTAAAATTTTAATGCAACACCGAAATCGGATTTAATGCGATATTTCCGGATTGATCTGAATCCGACTGAATCGGTTTCAATCGTATTAATCCTAATCCATTTTAATCGGGTAAATAAAATGACCACATAAATCGTATTGAATCCGCATCAATCGTGAAATTTTAATACAACACCGGAATCGGATTTAATGCGATATTTCCGGATTCATCTGAATTCTACTCAATCGGTTTTAATCGTATCTGCGCTTTTATCAATTGATTTAACAATGTTCCAAGTACATCTGGGAATTTTTTCAAGCTAATCGCACTCGTCAATTTAAAATGGTGGACAATCAAAGTGTGTGTGTAGGGTCAGATTGACCCAGAGTGTTCTCAGTGAATAAAAAAAGGTGTTTTCTCGAAGGGTTAAATAAATACTGCACATTGTAATATGTAGTACAAAGAATGGAATTATAATAAAGTAGTAAATAATCCTGTTTATATATCCGGAATTCACGGATTCTATCAGTTTGAATCGGTCAGTCAATCCGTTTAAATCATTATAATTTCGTGATTTCGGGGTTCACGAAATCATAACAATTTAAACGATTGACTAAAACTGATTCAAACCGATAGAAAACGAGTAAAATTACATCCTTGAGTACGAATCCGTTTCAATCGTTTCCAATCGGTATAATCGTTATGAAATCATAACGATTCAAACCGATAGGAACCGATTGAAATTACATTGCTGAATACTAATCCGTTTCAATCGGTTTCTCTCTAAATTTTTTGGAGTGAAATTTTTACTCTAATCATGGAGTTACTAACCAGTTCACTCAAAAAGAGTGAATATTCGCTCCAATAGAGTAAATTTATTCACTCTAAGGTAAAAAGAGTAGAGTTTCACTCTGATTTTTAAAGTGAAGTCGTTAGAGTAAAGTTGTCACTCCAAACTTCACTCCAACTTGAAGTGAAATCGCCTTCCCTCTTCCCGCGTATTCAGTTGTTCCCGTGTAGAAATTTGTTAGAGATGGCCTTACATAACATAAGGCCCCGATTATTTATGAATATATTTACGAACACAAAATTTCATAATGATCCAGCACTGGTTTCTGACATTCACCCGACATTAAGAAATATTATATCTATTATATATCCAATTCAATTTATTACTCTTTTTAAACTGAATTTGTTTCTTAAGATAATTTTTGAAAATATATATATTTGCGCTGGTTGTGATATATGTAGACTATGTATAACGCTTACATCAAATTAAGAAGTAGTCTACCACGTAAGGCAGTTGGCTCACGATGCAGAGGTCCCGAGTTCGAATCCCACCAAGGTAAGTGTGTTTTTCAAATACGAGAAAATATTTATAATCATAGACTGCATCTTAAGAAACAAATTTAGTTAAAAAATAGTAATAAAATTTCAAAATAAATAATTTTTTTTTATCATAACGATTTAAACCGATAGGAACCGATTGAAATTACATCTTTGAATACCAATCCGTTCCAATCGTTTTCAGTCGGTGTAATCGTTATCAATCCGTGATTTCCGGATCAAGAATCCAGATTCATGCAGATTCAAAATTTTTAATCGGATTCATTCGGTCATTTTTAGCAGGGTCGATAAATACCTATTAACTTATTTTATATATCTACTAGGTGCTTGGCCCGCGCTTCGCGCGGGCTCTAAATCTATTACTCTAAAAAATCTGTCTGGTTACCCGGGCTTCGCCCCGGAAGACATGTGTAATAAGACACGCAAATAGTCTCTCTCTCTCTCTCTCTCTCCCTCTCTCTCTCTCTCTCTCTCTCTCTCTCTGGTTCGACGCTGTTTCAAAAAATTTGATAAGCAGTGTTTCATCCAAACGGTCTCCTCTACGTTGTCTTCGTCCTTCCCTGATGTGGTCGGTTGTGAATGTCTTGTCGAACCTGACATTGATCGCCTTCTTGACACCGTAACACGTGACATCGTTTCCAGCCTTGACCTTCACGCTCCTACACGCACCTTCCATGTCACTCGTCCGTCTGCGCCTTGGCTCACTAGTGCTCTTGCCGGCAGGATCAGACAGCGTAACAGGCTTTACAACGTTGCTCGAAGATCTCGATGCATTCTCGACTTCCACATTTATAGGTCATTTAGAAACCAACTCACGCTTGACCTGCGGAGAACATGGGAGCACTTCAACATGGATAGGTTGAGCCTGAGTTCAGACCCCTCCAAGATATGGCGTGTGAGTTAGCCAATCTTGGTTTAATAGAATCACCAATCTCTTCTCCACTCAACTTCTTTTCTCGTGACTGTCTTAACGCCCATTACGCCTCTATCTCCAATCGTCATCCTTCCTGTTCACCATCTCAATTCTCTGACATTATTTCGTCCATAACTCTCAATGAACCACTCTTCAGTTTTTCTCAGATAACTTACGATGACCTACATTCCTTTAGTGCCTCCTCTTCAGTATCACTGGCTTCGGGTTGTGATCGGCTACCTCTATACGCCATATCCTTATCCTTGCCCCACATTGGCAACCTTATTTCTTCTTTTTTCAACAGCTGTCTTAAACTAGGATATTTTCCGATGATGTGGAAACGAGCTATTTTGCGCCCCTTATCAAAGGTAAAAACACCGTCCTCTCCTTCCGACACAAGGCCTATAGCCAACCTTTGTGAGCTCTCCAAGTTATTTGAAAAGATTTTGCATCGTCAAATTGTGGACTTTACTAATAGCCATCACATTTTTGACGATCGACAATCGGGATATCGCAAAGGTTATTCCACTCAGTCCGCCCTCCTTAGACTGCTCCATAATGCCAAATACGGCGTCGACATAGGTGAGTTTACGATACTCGTTCTTCTTGACTTCAGTAAGGCTTTCGACACTGTTTGTCATCGCTTTCTGCTCACTAAATTGAGGAAATTGGGTTTCTCCGATCTAGCCCTTAAACTTATCTACTCATACCTCACTGGTCGCTCACAAGCAGTCCTCGATCTCGATGGTATCCTCTCTGATTGGCTCTACGTCACCTCCGGTGTTCCTCAAGGATCTGTCTTGGGACCACTCCTCTTCTCTTTATTTATTAATGACATAGGCTCCTTCCTTCAGTTTACTGAGCGCATAATATTCAAATATTCGCTAATGACACACAAATTTATCGTAGATGCCAGCCCAGCCAGCTGAACGCTGCCCTGCGGCTGGTGGCGCATGATGTCGAAATTATCTTTGAATGTGCATCATCAAATGGTCTGTCACTGAACCTTGGCAAGTCGAAGGTCATGATACTCGGGAGTAGGAGTTACGTTCGGCGTATAGATCTTAACGACTTGCCTCTTTTTTCCGTCAATAGTTCATTCATTCCTTACATCTCCCAGACGCGTAACCTTGGAGTGCTACTCACCTCCGATTTGTCATGGCACGATCACGTTTCCCATATCTCCAGGAGAATACACTTCACGCTACACAAACTCAAGTTCCACAAGAACTCTTTATCTCTCAATCTACGTGTTAAACTCGTGTCCTCTTTGATCTGGCTCTTGCTCGACTACTGTTCTCTGGTCTACAACGACGTTACTGATGAGCTTAACACCAAGCTCCAGAGACTCATAAATTGCGCGATTCGCTTCATTTTTAATTTAAAGCGGGACGAACATATCACGCCTTATCGTCACCGTCTAGGGTGGTTGTCTGTCGCCAATAGACGTCTACACTTTCTTGGCATTGAAATGTTCAAGATCTCTCACAATTTGTCACCTAGTTATCTCTTGGACATTTTTGCTGAACCCGATTCCTCCCTCAGAAGATCGTCACGTTTGGCTCAACATCGTGCTTTTCACGTTCCCATCCATCGCACCGAGACGTATCGTAGATCCTTCCACCTCGCGGGCGCCTACCTGTGGAACTCCCTTCCTGTCAGCGTGACGTCGTCATCGTCCATAACGCAGTTTAAAGCTAATCTCTACGACCACCTATTCTCGCTGGAGCGGAGTTCTGTTCTTAATTCTCGCATTGGCGTATTTGATGCCTCTACGTGACCTGGTGCCTGGGTGTCAGCATACTATGCTTTCAGTGTATATTGTTATTAAAGTTCAAATTGTACCTCTGGTTCTCTTTATATTTTCGCGTTCTTCCTGTATTTATCTATTTTTGCGAATCTTAGTCAGCATGTTCTCAATTTTTTTCTCTATTCTCACCTATCTAGATGTACATCCGTGAATTTATTACTGTTTTCTACGTTTTTATTATAATTTTATATTTTTGTATTTTTAATTTACTTTTTTATGTATTGCCTAAAGTCCTTGACTATGGCAAAAATAAAATCATCAATCAATCAATCAATCAATCTCTCTCTCTCTCTCTCTCTCTCTCTCTCTCTCTCTCTCTCTCTCTCTCTCTCTCCCTCTCCTTCTCCCTCTCTCCCTCTCTCTCTCTAAGATCGGTAACAAAAAACTATACAGTTTATAGCACTTCCCGGGAAATTCTACCCCTATACAATTCTTTAAAATTCGGTCAATTATTTCCCGAAAAATTTGTCAAACTTCTAATACCGGTTTTCAAAAAGATTGGTAACGAAAAATTATATACTTTATAGCACTCCCCGGAAAATTCAAGCCTTATTTTATGTACAATTCTTTGAGATTCGATCATTCGGAACCGGTTTCCAAAAAGATCGGTAACAAAACATAGTACACTTTATAACACTCCCCGGGAAATTCTACTCCGTCTTCATGTACAATTTTTTGAGATTCAATCAATTATTCCCCGAAAAATTTGAAAAATTAAAAAAACCGGTTTCCGAAAAGATCGGTAACAAAAGCTGTACATCTCATGACAAATCGAGCAATAACACGATTCTTATATGAAATAATCAAAGTAAAAAAAAAGAAAGATAGAAAGTCAATAAGTAATAAAATAAAATTCATTATAAAAAAATTTCGTAATCGAAAGATAGAAAGTCAATAAGTAATGAAATAAAATTCATTATAAAAAAATTTCGTAATCGAAAAATTATTTATTTTATAGTACTTCCCACAAAATTCTACCCCTGTTTCATATACAATTCTTTAAGATTCGGTCAATTATTTCCTTAAAAAATTAGAAAAATTTCTGGTACCGATTTCCCAAAAGATCGGTAACGAAAAATTATACACTTTTTAGCAACCCCCTGGAAATATATTCTACCCCTACTTCATATATTCTACCCCTACTTCAATTCTTTTAAATTCGGTCAATTATTTCCGGAAAAATTGGAAAAATTTCGGTACCGGCTTCTAAAAAGATCAGTAATGAAAAATTATACACTTTATAGCATTCCCCTGGAAATTCTACCCCCGTTTCATGTACAATTCTTTGAGATTCGGTCAATTATTTCCCGAAAAATTAGAAAAACCTGTTCCCATAAAATAGAAAATTTCAGTACCAGCTTCCAAAAAAATCAATAACGAAAAATTATACACTTTACAGCACTCCCCGGAAAATTCTACCTCTTGTTTCATATATAATTCTTTGAGATTCAGTCGATTATTTCCCGAAAAGTTAAAAAAATTAAAAAAATCGGTTTCCAGAAAATCGGTAACAAAAAACTATACACTTTATGGCACTTCCCGGGAAATTCTACCCCTGTTTCATATAAAATTCTTTGAGATTCGGTCGATTATTTCCCGAATTCGGTCGATTATTTCCCGACCTTTGTTTCATATACAATTCTTTAAAATTTAATCGGTTATTTCCCGAATTCGGGAAATATCTCTGAAAAAATTCAGCTAATATCTCAAAATTTGAGAAAATTAGAACAATCACGTACATTTTTTTAAACAAAAATCGGAAACCCCTTTAGAAAAACTAAAAAAACTTCGTAACCGGTTTCAAAAAAATCAATTCATTAATGAAAAATTATCCATTAATAAAAAATTAATCTTATCCTCCAAAAATTAAAAAAATTTTGACACGACTCCTATTCCCAAATTCGGGAAATATCTCTAAAAAAATTCAGCTAATATCTCAAAATTTGAGGAAATTAGAACAATCACGTACATTTTTTTAAACAAAAATCAGAAACCTCTTTAGAAAAATTAGAAAAACTTCGTAACCTGTTTCGAAATCATCGGCGATGATTTGAAAGCCAACTCAGACTTTGCGAGCGTGAACGGAGACAGCGCGACAGTCAAGCACCGGCCTTAGCAACGTTTGTTTGGTCGAATTTTATTTGCCATCTTTTTCTTGCATCGGCCGTTCTTTTTTTTATTCTCTCGAGATTCTTAGCAACGCAACGCAACGCGACACTGAGAGTGAGAGTCTGCGTGGCGGATTCGGTGCGTGAATCGACGTGTGAAACTCCTGCGGAGATTGGTGCGATTCAAGTCCCGAAGTTGCATGTGACAGCGCAGTCGGGCGGAGTTTCGACGGAGCCGCGGCGGACAGCGACGAGGCCGGACGGGACATCCTGACATCCTTACGCCACCGTTTTCCTTTTCCACATCCTGCCTATCCACTCCCTAGCGTTACGATAACGAGACTCCCAAAAGTTTGAACGTCGCTTCTACCTCGAGAGAGGATTCAGGTTTGATTACCCGATTCGATTGCCGTGTTATAACGTAAAACGCATTGTGGCTATTCTCGGCATTATTTTACCGCGCGACTACGTAAGGTTCGGTTTGACTTCCGCGTTATATGTGTATTTCGTGTGCGGGCACTTTCAATATCTTTCTAATGCGTGTGATTCAGCCGATTGTGACATTGTTTATTTCTCGATTTAATCTCCGCGGTATTACGTGCAGTTCTTGTACAATCATACTCGCTATTTTATCATTACGCGCCCGTGTGATATATTCGACTTTGTTTTTTTTTTTAATTCTTAATACGATAACCGTATTGCAATGTACATATAAGTTCGTGTCGGGTGACCCGGTATTTTCCTTATGCGTACGTGCATTGTTTCTTTTCAACGTCGTTTCTATGCGAGCGATTCCGATACGTCCATTACGTGAAGTGCACCAAAATACGAGTATTATCATATGAACATGAATTAATTAAATCTTCCAAATGTTTCGATCGATCACGATGTTGTGGAGATGGGCAACACGATGTTGCGAGTTTACCGATTGGCACGCGGCTGCCGGGGCACACGGCTGCCCGAGTTTACCGATTGGCACGCGGCTGCCGGGGCACACGGCTGCTCGAGTTTACCGATTGGCACACGGCTGCCGGGGCACACGGCTGCCCGAGTTTACCAGTTGGCACGCGGCTGCCGGGGCACACGGCTGCCCGAGTTTATCGCGTGGCACACGGCTGCCGAAGAGGACTGAATGAGATACCCCGCGACTATTGACTTTACGCTACTCTGTTGATACCCACGACTGAATGAGATACACCGCGACTGAGAGATACCCGCGACTGAATGAGATACACCGCGACTTAGATTACCACTATCCCATGATAACCGCTCATTTCAACGAGATCATCTGCGCGCCAGACATCTTGATCTGCGCGCCATTCAGCCTTGCGATCTACGTTCCTGCTTCCTGCGACCTGCGCGCTAGACATCTTGATCTGCGCGCCATTCATCCTTGCGTTCTACGTTCCTGATTTCCTGCGATCTGCGTGCTAGCTCAGCGCGCCATTCATCCTTGCGTTCTACTTTCCTGTCATCCTTGCTAATTACGTGCTTGACATTTCTTATACTCGGCGCAACACGAATCAGTTTGTCATTACATAACATAACCGGTTTCAAAAAAATCAATTCATTAATGAAAAAGTGTGCAAGTAGAATCTTGCACATTGCTTCCTCATAGTTTTTAAGTGTGTAAGTAGAAATCTGCACATTGTTTACTTATAGTTCTTAAGCTTTTATTTTATTCGATGCATAATTATTAGTATTTATTTATTTGTTTTGACTTCCTCATAGAGGAAGAATTTTCCGGCGAGTGCTATAGAGTGTGTATTTTTTTCGTTACCAATGTTCTGGAAACCGATTTTTTAATTTTTCTAATTCTTACGGGTAAAAAAATTTTAAAAATCGGTTTCTAGAAAAATAGATAACGAAAAACTATACATTCTATAGCACTCCCCGGAAAATTCTAGCCCTATTTCATTGGCACATACACACAATTTAGCACATACACACTCCTGTATGTATAACTCCAGAACTAATCAACCAAATTTTAACGAATTGTATATGAAATAGGGGTAGAATTTTCCTGGGAGTACTATAGAGTGTAGTTTTTCGTTATCTATTTTCTGGAAATTAATTTTTTTAATTCTTTTACTTTTTTTAATTATTTAATAAAAAAAACGGTTTCCAAAAAATCGGTAACAAAAAACCGTACTCTATAGTACTCTTCGGAAAATTATACCCCTATTTCATATACAATTCGTTTAGATTTGCTTGATTAGTTCTGGAGTTATAGAAATTTCGGTAAATTATGCACGCATACACACACACACATACATACATACAGACATTTTTTAAAATTGCAATTTTTCGACGTTTTAGAACATTCTGAACACATTCAGAAAAACAAAAAAAAATTTTTTTTACGAAAACAAAGCTTCTATAAGGAAGCAAAAATTATCCATTAATAAAAAATTAAACTTATCCTTCAAAAATTAAAAAAATTTTGACACGACTCCTATTTCATATATAATTTTTTAAGATTTGGTCAATTAATTCCCAAAAAATTGGAAAAAATTTGTAACCGGTTCCCAAAAAAATCGGTAACGAAAAATTGTACACTTTATAGCAATCCCGGAAAAATTCTACCTTTATTTCATATGTAATTCTTTAAGATTCAATTATTTCCCGAGAAATTGGAAAAATTTCGTAACCGGTTTCCAAAAAGATCGGTAACGAAAAATAATACATTTTATAGCACTCCCCAGAAAATTCTACCTCTACTTCATATACAATTGTTTGAAATTCGGTCAATTAATTTCCGAAAAATTGGAAAAATTTTGTAACCGGTTTTCAAAAAGATCGGTAACGAAAAACTATACACTTTATAACATTCCCCGGGAAATTCTACCCCTACTTCATATATAATATTTTAAGATTCGGTCAATTATTTCCCGAAAAATTGGAAGAAATAAAAAAATCGGTTTCCAGAAAATTGGTAGCAAAATACTATACACTTTATGGCACTCCCCGGGAAATTCTACCCCTATTTCATGTACCCTTGGTAAAAATTCGGTCCACTAACGAATGAGTAGTTCGCAGTCAGACATACAGTACCAGCTTCCAAAAAGATCGGTAACGAAAAATTATACACTTTACAGCACTCCCCGGAAAATTCTACCTCTGTTTCATATATAATTCTTTGAGATTCGGTCGATTATTTCCCGAAAAGTTAAAAAAATTAAAAAAATCGGTTTCCAGAAAATCGGTAACAAAAAACTATACACTTTATGGCACTTCCCGGGAAATTCTACCCCTGTTTCATATAAAATTCTTGGAAATTTGGTCGATTATTTCCCGAATTCGGTCGATTATTTCCCGAAAAATTAGAAAAATTAGAAAAATCGGTTTCCAGAAAATCGGTAGCGAAAAACTATACACTTTATGACACTCCCCGGAAAATTCTACCCCTATTTCACATACTTTTGGTAAAAATTCGGTCCACTAACGAATGAGTAGTTCGCGGTCAGACAGACAGACGTCCGGTACTTATATATAGAGATTTATATTATATGTTAAATATCTAATAGCCTTCTCTCCCTCTCTCACTTTTTCTCTCCTTTCACTTTCACACTTCTCAGACAGCACAATGTTCAAAATCGGGACATTAAAAGTCTTTTAGCCATTTTGCTTCCTCATAGAGGAAGCTTTATTTTCGTACATTCGTATATGAATCTTTGATTGCGTATAAAGTTGACTCTAATCGACCAAATTAAAAAAATATATATGAAATAAGGTAGAAGAAACCAAAGAAAAGATTGTTTTTTGAGTTTTTGATGCTAATATGTTCAGAGTGTTCTAAAATGTCGAAATATTGCATTTAAAAAATGTGTGTGTGTGTGTGTGTGTGCGTGCGCCAAATTTACCGAAATTTCTATAACTCCAGAACTAATCAAACAAATCTTAACGAATTATATATGAAATAGGGGTAGAAAAGACTGAAAAATATAATAGAATTAATAAAAATTGTTAATAATAAAGGGGTTACCGATTTTTGTTAAAAAGACAGCCAAGTTTACTGAAATTTCTATAACTCAAGAACTGATTAACCAAATTTTAAAGAATTATATATGAAATAGAGGTAGAAGAGACTGAAGGATATAATAGAATTTATAAAAATTGTTAATAATAAAGAGATTATCAATTTTTGTTCAAAAAAATCTACGCGATTGCTCTAATTTCCGTAAATTTTGAGATATCAAGCTTAATTTTTTTTTATAGATAAAGTACCTTAAAGGTAGGTTGGTGTAGAATCTGGCAATGATCGGTGAAGAAGTTACCAATTTTGCCTAAAAAGTGTACAAGTTATACATGTAATCTTATATACAAGGTATCATTAAAAGAAGGTTGTTTTGAATTTGACGAAGATTGGTGAAAGAGTTGCTGCTTTCTGCTTAAAAAATATATCAAGAGACACGGTAGTGTCTCGCGCCAAGTACACGCGAAGCGAGACCGCACCGTGACTCTTTTACGCGACGCGACGGGTTGCGAGTACCCGAGATGTTGAGATAGAGTAGACCGAGGCGAATCGAATTACTGATTAGCACGATAAAATATAGTTCGTTTGAAATAAAACACTAACAAAAACTGTCTTAAAACTTATATTGATTGTACATATTGCCAATTGTAGTCGAGAGTAATAAACTTTTCTTGTTTAATTATCATTGGCGGGCCAAACAATCGATTTCTATTATATTGATTCGATTCGCCTCGATCTACCCTAAGATATATGATGGATAGAGTATCATTAAAAGAAGATTGTTATTTAATTTTACGAGGATCGGTGAAGAGCGATTTCTGCTTAAAAAGTGTATAAGATGTACATGTAATTTTATATAGAGTATTATTAAAGGAAGGTTGTTTGAATTTTGCGAGGATCGGTGAAGAGTTACCGATTTCTGCTTAAAAAGTTACATGTATAAGTTATACATGTAATTTTTTATATAGAGTATCATTAAAAAAAGGTTGGTATTGAACAAAATGGAAATCTATCTATATATATAAAGGAAGATGTCCTGACTGACTCACTGACTCATCAACGCCCAGCCCAAACCTCTGAGCCGAATTTTTATCAAAAGTATATGAAATAGGGGTAGAATTTTCGGGAAGTGCCATTATGTGTATAGTTTTTTGTTACCGATTTCCTGGAAACCGGTTTTTCTAATTTTTCTAATTTTTTGGGAATAATTCGCCGAATCTCAAAGAATTATAGATTAAACAGGGGCAGAATTTTCCGGGGAGTGCTATAAAGTGTATAATTTTTCGTTACCGATCTTTTTGGAAGCCGGTACGGAAATTTTTTCAATTTTTCGGGAATTTATTGACCGAATCTTAAAGAAGTAGGGGTGGAATTTTACGGGGAGCGCCATGATGTGTACAGTTTTTGTTACCGATCCTTTTGGAAACCGGTTTTTTTAATTTTTCCAATTTTTCGGGAAATAATTGATTGAATCTCAAAAAATTGTACATAAAGAAGGAGTAGAATTTCCCGGGGAGTGTTATAAAGTGTATTATTTTTTGTTACCGATCTTTTTGGAAACCGGTTCCGAATGACCGAATCTCAAAGAATTGTACATAAAGTAAGGGTTGATCGAATTTTAAAGAATTGTATATAAAACAGGGGTAGAATTTTCCGGCGAGTGCTATAAACTGTATAGTTTTTCGTTACTAATCATTTTGGGAACCGGTATTTTTTCGGAAATCGATTACGAAATTTTTCCAATTTTTTAGGAAATAATTGAGTGAATCTCAAAGAAATATATATGACGGAATTGAACTTTAGTCGATAAAAAAGTAATATTTTTTAATTTATAGCATTTTGAGGGGGAGGGAGAGAGAGAGAGAAAGAGAGAGAGAGAGAGAGAGAGAGAGAGAAAGAGATTCACTTTTTGGAATTTGGCTTAAAAAAAATGAGAGAGAGAGAGACTATTTGCGTGTATTTTTACCAAAAGTATATAAAATAGGGGTAGAATTTTCCGGGGAGTGCCACTAAGAAGGGATTTTTAGAAATTCGAGCCTTAACGGGGTGAAAAGAACTAAAACGTGTTTTCACGGATTCTTTAATACCGCTCAGCCTAAACCCCTGAACCGAATTTTTACCAAAAGTATATGAAATAGGGGTAAAATTTTCCGGGGAGTGCCACTGTGTATAGTTTTTTGTTACCGATTTCCTGGAAACCGGTTTTTCTAATTTTTCTAATTTTTCGGAAAATAATTCACCGAATTTCAAAGAATTATAGATCAAACAGGGGTAGAATTTTCCGGGGAGTGCTATAAAGTGTATAATTTTTCGTTACCGATTTTTTTGGAAACCGGTACGGAAATTTTTTCAATTTTTTGGGAATTTATTGACCGAATCTTAAAGAAGTAGGGGTAGAATTTCCCGGGGAGTGCTATGAACTGTATAGTTTTTCGTTACCGATCTGAGAGAGAGAGAGAGGGAGAGAGAGGGACAGAGAGGGAGAGAGGGAGAGAGAGAGGGAGAGAGAGAGAGAGAGAGAGAGAGAGAGAGAGAGAGAGAGAGAGAGAGAGAGAGAGAGAGAGAGAGAGAGAGAGAGAGAGAGAGAGAAGGAGAGAGAGGGAGAGAGAGGGAGAGAGAGGGAGAGAGAGAAAGAGAGAGGGAGAAAGAGGGAGAGGGAGAGAGAGGGAGAGAAAGGGAGATTGATTGATTGATTGATTGATTGATTTGTTTATTTATGCCATAGTCACTGACTTTAGGCAAATAAAGAATTACATCAGTATTATACAATGAAATGAAATAAAATGAAGTAAAGTTAAACAAAAATAGAAATAAAAATAAAAATGAAAATAAAAATAAAAATGAGTAAGAAAAGAACAGTACAATTGTGGCAGATGTGTATAAACCGCATACTTAAAAATAAAAAGTAACTTAAGCTAATAGAACAAAAAAGAAATAAGAAATAAGTTGACACTGAAACCAGATCATGCATAACAGGCAGAGAGCAACGAAACTCTAGATCGAACTACGCTCAAGCAAAAGAAGATGGTCGTAAAGTTTACTCTTAAAACCGGCGACAGACGTTGCTGATACTACGTCAGTAGAAAGCGAGTTCCATAAGTAGACGCCTGCAAGATGAAAGGATTTGTGATACGCCTCGGTTCTGTGGATACCCTGCCGAAAATGTTCGATTAAAACCGATTAAGACATAATCCGTTTTAATCGGTTTTAATCGGTTTTAATCGGTTCAATCCGCGCCCGGATTAAAAAGTAATCGATTTTAATTCCAAACTAATCAGAATCGGTTTTAATATTGCTTTTGCAGATTATTTCCAATCCGAAATCATTACATTCTAATCTATATTGTTGTCAATCCAAAATAAACACTAATAATCGGATGAATATATAATCCAAAATAATCCGCCTAATTTGTATATTTCTTTTCAAGAGATGAGTCCGTTTTAATTACAAAAACACCAATTCAATAAAATCGGTTGTAATCCATCTGAATCCGATTTGCTAGGAAAGACAACATTAATCCGTTTTAATTCGAAATTTTGCGATTGCGCGTATGCAATTTCAATCCGTTATAATAATATCCAATTTTAATAATTGAGTTGATTTTGTAATCCGGTTTAATCCAAAATTTACCAATTTTGGGGATAAAAACTAAATTGATTTGAATGCAATAAGAATCAAATTTATATAGTCTGTAATAAAGCAACAGTAATTCGTTTGAATTTGAAATTCTCCGATTTTTTAGATAAAAAGAAAATCGGATATAATGCAATTAAATCAAATTTTTGTTATAATTATATTTGACTGTGTGTATATAAATAAAGAAACAAAATTGTATTTATTACAAAGTTTTATTTATTATTGAATTTCAAATGTATTCCGAGGTTTGCATAAATATCTACAATATCCAACATCTATGTGAATAAGCTTACTTTTGACATCGCTTATGGGAACTATTGAGCTGTGTACATAATCTTCTGATTTTATCCTATCCATGTACGACACTTTTGGTTTATTGGAACTAATTGTAATTTTTGATATTTGCATGTGGCATTTATTATTTAATAGAATAATGTGCATTATTTGACCATATTCGCCTGAATGTAACTGAATTATTGTATCGTTCGTTCTTTTCGCTTTGCGATACTTCTGGCTATAAAATACAACGCCTCTACGATGCATTTTTTATATGTTTTATACATTTTATCATCGCATTTTACGCTATAGCATTTGCCAATAAGAATATGACATTGTTGTCATCAGATGTATCGAATTTTGATAAATGTTTATATTGAAATAAATTTCTGTAGTAGTCAGACACGGCAGAATCATCACAGTAATCTACTACATTATCCGTTAGAAAGTGCAGTATCTCCAAGGACTATTTCGACATTTGCTGGTCAATTCCGTTTGGACCATTCATACATTGTTTTAATTTATATATATTACTCTCGAAAGGAAATGTAGAAGTCGACCACAAAGGACCCGTTTTTTTTACCGACTTCACTATGTGCAATAAAGTGTGCACATTAAAAGTCATTTTTTCTCGTCCATAGTACACTTCGAAATAACCGATTTATTACTACGTAGGGAAAAAACTTGCTGATTTCAAAAAAAGATCGCATGAAAAAGTCACCGACAGCAATTCGAAAAGGCGACGGCAAAACAGCGATAAAAACAAAAGCAAGAAAAGTAAAATCAGCGAAGAGAGTGAAGAACGAAGCGAGGAAGAAGACGTAAATGTTTTGTGTGTGTTGAGGATGACCAAGATTCTCGTCTTTACGATTGCTTTCCCGAAATGTATTCATCATAATGGTCAGAAAAATTTGTTCTTTTAAATATATAAATGTTTTAATAGCGAAAAATTTTATGTTTATTTTGAAAAAATTGAGAATAAGATGGAATTTTAATTTGAAAAATTTAATACCTAAATAAATAATAACTACTTGAAGGTTAACGCTCAAATTGTATTTCTTTTGTAAGTGCAGTTGAGAAAGAAATAAAGATTTTATTTTAAACAGCTTTATTGTGACTCATGATAACAGCAAATCCTACTCACACTACATAAAATCGAATTACTCTTTATCTGCAATGCAAAATGATAAAATTTTTTATTAAAAAAAATTATTTTTGCCTATAGATTGACTATGGTAAATTCTAGCTAAATTAATTGCATTAAAACAGATTTAATTGTTTATCGCGATGTAATCCGCAAAATCGTGAAATTTCGAATAGCAACGGATTACTTTTATTGTTATCCTCCGACAGATTCACATCGCATTAAAACCGATTTAAATGTTCGTAAAATAGAATTTCGGATTGCAACGGATTACTTTTGTCATCCTCCGACATTTTCACATCGCATTAAAACCGATTTAAATGTTCGTAAAATAGAATTTCGGATTGCAACGGATTACTTTTGTCATCCTCCGACAGATTTACATCGCATTAAAACCGATTTAATTATAGTTATGAAATCGTATAATTTCGGATTTAAGTGGATGTATATCAAATCCGCCTGCAGCGTACTAAATTTGATTTGACTATTTTTAATCGGTTTTAATACCGTATTTTTGGTGCAGAAATCCCGATCGATTCGGATTACTATCATTTTAATCGGTTTTAATCGAACATTTTCGGCAGGGTAGGAACATGGAAAGAATGAGGTGTAGCCAGACGTGATGATCGCCTAACTGAAGGGTTAGGATTAATGAAAATTTCCGAGATGTAGGTAGGAGACATATTGTGATACACCTTGTACATTTTAATGCCTAGAAAGTAGAGGCGTCGATGCTTCGTCAGCCACCCTAGCCGATGTCGGTAGGGCGTGATGTGTTCGTCGCGCCTTAAATTAAAAACGAAACAAACGGCACAGTTTGAAAGCCTCTGAAGCTTGATGTTAAGTTCATCAGTCACATCATTGTACACAAGGGAGCAGTAGTCCAACAAAGGCCAGATCAAAGTGGTCACGAGTTTTGCACGCAGTTTGGTCAGCAGTAAAAGATGATAGACAGTGTCAAAAGCCTTGCTGAAGTCGAAAAGGACAAGGATAAGTACTTCACCTACATCAACGGCGCACTTTATATCATGGAATAATCGCAGCAAGGCTGACTGGGTGGAATAACGCTTGCGGTATCCAAACTGCCGATCGTCAAGAATATGATGAGCATTAATAAAGTCCGTGATTTGATGTAGAACCCTCTCAAACAACTTAGAGAGCTCGCACAAGTTGGCAATGGGCCTCGTGTCTGAAGGAGAAGCGGGAGATTTGACTTTGGACAGCGGGCGAAGTATGGCTCGCTTCCACAGGGACGGAAAGTGACCAAGTTTGAGACAACTATTGAAAACTGAGGTTAGGAGATTACCAATACTAGGCAGGGCTAAGACTATGGCGTGAAGTGGAAGTTGATCGTAACCTGAAGCAAGGAAAACGGAGGATGAGGAAACGAGATTACGTAGATCTTCACTGGTTATAGAGGTAAAACTGAAAAGTGGAGCATTAGGCACAATGGATGAGATAATGTCGAGAGAGAGAGGGAGAGAGGGAGAGAGAGAGAGAGAGAGGGAGAGAGAGGGAGAGAGGGAGAGAGAGAGAGGGAGAAAGAGGGAGAGAGAGAGAGAGAGAGAGAGGGAGAGAGAGAGAGAGAGAGAGGGAGGGATTGATTGATTGATTGATTGATGATTTTATTTTTGCCATAGTCAAGGACTTTAGGCAATACATGAAAAAGTAAATTAAAAATACAAAAATATAAAATTATAATAAAAACGTAGAAAACAGTAATAAATTCACGGATGTACATCTAGATAGGTGAGAATAGAGAAAAAATTGAGAACATGCTGACTAAGATTCGCAAAAATAGATAAATGCAGGAAGGACGCGAAAATATAAAGAGAACCAGAGGTACAATTTGAACTTCATAACAATATACACTGAAAGCATAGTATGCTGACACCCAGGCACCAGGTCACGTAGAGGCATCGAATACGCCAATGCGAGAATTAAGAACAGAACTCCGCTCCAGCGAGAATAGGTGGTCGTAGAGATTAGCTTTAAACTGCGTTATGGACGATGACGACGTCACGCTGACAGGAAGGGAGTTCCACAGGTAGGCGCCCGCGAGGTGGAAGGATCTACGATACGTCTCGGTGCGATGGATGGGAACGTGAAAAGCACGATGTTGAGCCAAACGTGACGATCTTCTGAGGGAGGGATCGGGTTCAGCAAAAATGTCCAAGAGATAACTAGGTGACAAATTGTGAGACATCTTGAACATTTCAATGCCAAGAAAGTGTAGACGTCTATTGGCGACAGACAACCACCCTAGACGGTGACGATAAGGCGTGATATGTTCGTCCCGCTTTAAATTAAAAATGAAGCGAATCGCGCAATTTATGAGTCTCTGGAGCTTGGTGTTAAGCTCATCAGTAACGTCGTTGTAGACCAGAGAACAGTAGTTGAGCAAGGACCAGATCAAAGAGGACACGTGTTTAACACGTAGATTGAGAGATAAAGAGTTCTTGTGGAACTTGAGTTTGTGTAACGTGAAGTGTATTCTCCTGGAGATATGGGAAACGTGATCGTGCCATGACAAATCGAAGGTGAGTAGCACTCCAAGGTTACGCGTCTGGGAGATGTAAGGAATGAATGAACTATTGACGGAAAAGAGAGGCAAGTCGTTAAGATCTATACGCCGAACGTAACTCCTACTCCCGAGTATCATGACCTTCGACTTGCCAAGGTTCAGTGACAGACCATTTGATGATGCATATTCAAAGATAATTTCGACATCATGCGCCACCAGCCGCAGGGCAGCGTTCAGCTGACTGGGCTGGCATCTACGATAAATTTGTGTGTCATCAGCAAATATTATGCGCTCGGTAAACTGAAGGAAGGTGCCTATGTCATTTATAAATAAAGAGAAGAGGAGTGGTCCCAAGACAGATTCTTGAGGAACACCGGAGGTGACGTAGAGCCAATCAGAGAGGATACCATCGAGATCGAGGACTGCTTGTGAGCGACCAGTGAGGTATGAGTAAATAAGTTTAAGGGCTAGATCGGAGAAACCCAATTTCCTCAATTTAGTGAGTAGAAAGCGATGACAAACAGTGTCGAAAGCCTTACTGAAGTCAAGAAGAACGAGTATCGTAAACTCACCTATGTCGACGCCGTATTTGACATCATGGAGCAGTCTAAGGAGGGCGGACTGAGTGGAATAACCTTTGCGATATCCCGATTGTCGATCGTCAAGGATGTGATGGCTATTAGTAAAGTCCACAATTTGACGATGCAAAATCTTTTCAAATAACTTGGAGAGCTCACAAAGGTTGGCTATAGGCCTTGTGTCGGAAGGAGAGGACGGTGTTTTTACCTTTGATAAGGGGCGCAAAATAGCTCGTTTCCACATCTTCGGAAAATATCCTAGTTTAAGACAGCTGTTGAAAAAAGAAGAAATAAGGTTGCCAATATGGGGCAAGGATAAGGATATGGCGTATAGAGGTAGCCGATCACAACCCGAAGCCAGTGATACTGAAGAGGAGGCACTAAAGGAATGTAGGTCATCGTAAGTTATCAGAGAAAAACTGAAGAGTGGTTCATTGAGAGTTATGGACGAAATAATGTCAGAGAATTGAGATGGTGAACAGGAAGGATGACGATTGGAGATAGAGGCGTAATGAGCGTTAAGACAGTCACGAGAAAAGAAGTTGAGTGGAGAAGAGACTGATGGTGATTCTATTAAACCAAGATTGGCTAACTCACGCCATATCTTGGAGGGGTCTGAACTCAGGCTCAACCTATCCATGTTGAAGTGCTCCCTTGCTCTCCGTAGGTCAAGCGTGAGTTGGTTTCTAAATGACCTATAAATGTGGAAGTCGAGAATGCATCGAGATCTTCGAGCAACGTTGTAAAGCCTGTTACGCTGTCTGATCCTGCCGGCAAGAGCACTAGTGAGCCAAGGCGCAGACGGACGAGTGACATGGAAGATGCGTGTAGGAGCGTAAACGTCAAGGCTGGAAACGATGTCACGTGTTACGGTGTCAAGAAGGCGATCAATGTCAGGTTCGACAAGACATTCGCAACCGACCACATCAGGGAAGGACGAAGACAACGCAGAGGAGACCGTTTGGATGAAACACTGCTTATCAAATTTTTTGAAACAGCGTCGAACCAGAGTACGACTAATAAGAGAGGAAACCTCGAATGAATAGGTCAATTCAATGAGATCGTGTCCATTAATAAATGGAGCGCTAGACTTGCGAAACAGGGAGACCTTGTCTAAGTTATCTACTATAAAGACGTCCAACCATGTGTGGGAAGAAAGAGTGTGGTAAGTCGCATGCGACTGAACAATGTGAAGAGACAGTTGGGAAACAAGACTCGTGAGGTGATTAGATTCATAAGAAGAAGCTAGGAGATTAGAGTTCAAGTCACCAGCAATTATTATGTTCTTATAATTATGCATGTAAGCGGTGAGGGTGTCAACATACTTGCTAAAGTTTGCAGCTCTCGGCCTGCGATACATAGTCGTAAATAAGAGGGGCGGACGCGCACCACTCCGAATGTCGAGTAAGAGAAATTCCGGTTCGTTTGAGAAGACGGAGGGTGACGACGCCAAAACACGCGCACGCAACGACTCATGAATGTAGCAAGCCACCCCGCCTCCCTCCCTGCCCTCCCTGTTTGCCCGTAGTAGGCAGTATCCAGGTATGCGCACCAGGTCGTCGGAAATATGAGAGTGAAGCCAAGTTTCAGAAATAGCAATAACATGAAAGAAATTTGACGCTAAGAGTGCCTGGACAGTCTCAAGATGGGCAGTGTTATATGTGTGTTGCTTTAATTGAAGTTCCCGCGCTTGCGATTCGGAAGATGCTAGAGCTTTTCATGTAAACGAGTATGCGCGAGCGACCGGGAAGATGAGGAGTGGGGGGATCATACGAGGGAGATCCTGTGGTTCCGCGCTCGAGAACGTACGCATGTATACCTAACCAAATATAGAAGTATCGAGCAATACGGTTATCAATTTATTCAGTTGTCCCGTGTATTCCTACAAACACAACAAATTGGCGACGAGGATGGGATAATTGGCTCCCGGAATACTGAGACGAGAAACGAGTTAATCGTCTAAGCGGACCACGTGCTACGGCCAGTAATCGGAATACGTTATACACGGATAATTATATAGCAAGTATGGCTGTGGCGACTACTGGGCAAGTACCCAATACATTTACAATTGAGCCATTCGATTCTACAAGTACCAATTTATCGCGATGGCTTCTGAGGCTCGAGGCAGCGTTTCGAATATTCTCGATCAAGGAGGAAGCGCGAGCGCCATATTTACTTCATTACGTCGGACCAACGTCCTTCGATGTCCTCTGTGACCGGCTAGCGCCGCAAAGTCCGTTCGAGACGAATTACGACACCTTGGTCACGATTTTGAAGGGTTTTTACGATCCACCACCGCTTGAAATTTTCTGCTATTTCAAGCGGTGGTGGATCGTAAAAACCTTTCAAAATCGTGACCAAGGTGTCGTAATTCGTCTCGAACGGACTTTGCGGCGCTAGCCGGTCACAGAGGACATCGAAGGACGTTGGTCCGACGTAATGAAGTAAATATGGCGCTCGCGCTTCCTCCTTGATCGAGAATATTCGAAACGCTGCCTCGAGCCTCAGAAGCCATCGCGATAGATTGGTACTTGTAGAATCGAATGGCTCAATTGTAAATGTATTGGGTACTTGCCCAGTAGTCGCCACAGCCATACTTGCTATATAATTATCCGTGTATAACGTATTCCGATTACTGGCCGTAGCACGTGGTCCGCTTAGACGATTAACTCGTTTCTCGTCTCAGTATTCCGGGAGCCAATTATCCCATCCTCGTCGCCAATTTGTTGTGTTTGTAGGAATACACGGGACAACTGAATAAATTGATAACCGTATTGCTCGATACTTCTATATTTGGTTAGGTATACATGCGTACGTTCTCGAGCGCGGAACCACAGGATCTCCCTCGTATGATCCCCCCACTCTTCATCTTCCCGGTCGCTCGCGCATACTCGTTTACATGAAAAGCTCTAGCATCTTCCGAATATCCACTTATCGCTACCTATGTAATTTCTACAACTCACTCTTCTCCCCACTTCGAAAACGATAGGCGCTTCTTTGCCTCCTACTTGCGTATGCTCACTTTCTGTAGGTAATAGTAAATTTAAGCGTGTACGTAATTTTCTTGCGAACATTAATTCCGCTGGCGACTTTCCCGTTACAGAATGACTTGTATTTCTATATTGTATGAGTATTTGCTGCAGTAGAATGTGTACATTAATTGAGTTGCCTCGCATACGACGTAAAGAGTTTTTTAGAATTTGTACATATCTTTCCGCTTGCCCATTTGTTGATGGGTTGTACGGTGCCGTGAGTTTTTGCGTAATTCCATTTACTTTAAGGAATGTAGTAAATTCAGTAGAAGTAAAAGTTTTTGCATTATCTGATACAAAATATTTTGGAATCCCAAAAGTAGCAAAGATTTTCCTGCATAAATCTATCGTGGTTTTTGTAGTAATGTTCTTAACAATATGTATTTCGGGCCATTTAGTGTATGCGTCTACTAGAATAAAAAAGTAATGTCCTAAGAATGGACCTGCGAAGTCTACATGTACTCTTTCGAAGGCAGTTGTAGGGGGTTCCCACACATGTGCTTCTACTTTTGTAGGGTTGTTTCTAAATGTATTGCAGTCTTTACAATTCCTCGCTAACGATTCGATATCTTGGTCGATGCCTGACCACCAAACGTAACCTCTGGCTAAATTCTTCATCCTCACGACGCCGAAGTGTCCTAAATGTAATTCCTGTAATATCTTGTCACGTAGTGACTGAGGAACGACCGCTCTATGACCTCTAAGGATTATTCCGTTCTGTAATGTAAATTCTTGTAAATCTATTTGTGTATTATTGTATTTTCCTACTTTCTTTCCAGATGCTAATGATTCGTATAGTTTTGAAAGTTTCGCGTCTTTTGCCGTAGCTGTTCTTAATTCTGTAATTGTAATAGGTAAGGTTTCGATAGTATTTAATTGAAATATATCAACAACATCGTACTTCGTACTATTATCCTTAATAGGAAGACGTGATAGGCAATCCGCGTTAGCATGTAATTCAAATTTGCGATATTTAATTGAGTAATTAAACCCTTGTAAGAACAATGCATAATGTTGCATTCTCATAGCACTGAAAACAGGAAGACTTCTGTGCGGAGCAAGACGACGCGAAGCCGAAGGAACTACATCCGCCGCCACAGGTCAGTTAAGCTGCTCCAGATCGGCTGCCGAGGTTATCAAGATTGGAGGCAGACCATTGTCCTTACGGACAAAAATCCGTCCATCCCTACTCCATACATATTTAAAGGCCAGTTGTTTGGCCCTAGCTCTCGTCTGACGCAACAAATTATAAGTTTCAGTAGGCAAAAGTTCGTTTACATAAATATGCCCGGAAATATTATCAGAGAAAATATCGTTGATGGTGAGTCGGCGCTTGCGGCGCATAGCCCGCAGAATATAATCAGAAATCTCGCGCGACTTGAGCGCAACTATAATAGATCTCGTGCGTCCAGCGGAGCCTGGACGAAGATCGGAGGCAGAAGCAAAGGGAGAGAGAGAGAGAGAGAGAGAGAGAGAGAGAGAGAGAGAGAGAGAGAGAGAGAGAGAGAGAGAGAGAGAGAGAGAGAGAGAGAGAGAGAGAGGGAGAGAGAGAGAGAGAGAGAGAGAGAGAGAGAGAGAGAGAGAGAGAGAGAGAGGGAGGGAGAGGGAAAGAGAGAGAGAGGGGGGAAGAGGAGGAGAGAGAGAGAGAGGAAGAGGAGGAGAGAGAGAGAGGGAGAGGGAGAGGAAGGGAGGAAGGGAGGGAGGGAGGGAGGGAGGGGAAGGGAGGGAGGGAGGGAGGGAGGGAGGGAGAGAGAGAGAGAGAGAGAGAGAGAGAGAGAGAGAGAGAGAGAGAGAGAGAGAGAGAGAGAGACTATTTGCGTGTCTTATTACATATGTCCTCCGGGGCGAAGCCCAGGTAACCAGCTAGTAAGATATATCCGCAATTAGTAGGGATCATTTTGCTTCCTCATAGAGAAAACTGTTTTCGTAAAAAAAAAATTTTTTTTTGTTTTTCTAAATGTGTTCAGAATGTTCTAAAACGTCAAAAAATTGCAATTTTAAAAAATGTCTGTATGTATGTATGTGTGTGTGTATGTGCAGAATTTACCGAAATTTCTATAACTCCAGAACTAATCAAGCAAATCTAAATGAATTGTATATGAAATAGGGGTAGAATTTTCCGGGGAGTACTATAGAATACATAGTTTTTCGTTACCGATTTTCTGGAAACCAATTTTTTTAATTTCTTTACGTATAAGAATTAGAAAAATAAAAAAAAACGGTTTCCAGAACATCAGTAACGAAAAAATACACACTCTATAGTACTCGCCGGAAAATTCTACCCCTATTTCATATACAATTCGTTAAAATTTGGTTAATTAGTTCTGGAGTTATAAAAATTTTGGTGGTAAATTTGACACATTTCTATAACTCCAGAACTAATTAACCAAATCAAGATTTGGTTGATTAGATTCAGCTTTATATGCGGTTAAAGGTCCATAATTTTGATTGCTTCCTCTATGAGGAAGCCAAAATAAATAAATATAAATAATTATGGCTTAAAATAGAGGAAGCAATGCAGGTTTCTACTTGCTTACTTAAAAAATATGAGGAAGCAATGTACAAGTTTCTACTTGCACCCTGTTTTTTAAGTATCTTGACGACGACGACGACAGTTTATCATTTTTTATTTTATGGTATGCGCGATCACCGCGCTGCAAGAACGATCGCGACGAAAGGACCCCGCAGAATTCTTATGGAAAATGGCTTTCGGCTAATTTTTTTTAAAATTTGATATGTGATAGTTCTCAACACGTAGAACAAAAGTGTCCATAGCCCCAAGGTCCGATCACGGGTAGTTTTCGAGATACAGCACTCCAAAGTTGTACTTTTCGTACCTTATTGCAGCGTAGTGCGGGTGCAGTCGATGTCGATGTACGATGATGCTTACGATTAAGGTGGGTGTAAAGGTGCTTGCTTGTGTGTGTGTGTGTGTGTGTGCGTGCTGCGTGTGTGTGTGTGTGTGTGTGTGTGTGTGTGTGAGAGAGAGAGAGAGAGAGAGAGCAGAGATAAGGATCTCACGGTTCGTCACTCCCGCAGTATTTTATGACTCCAAACCCTCTCTACTGTGTGTGTGTGTGTGTGTGTGTGTGTGTGTGTGAGCAGAGATAAGGACCCCACGGTTCGTCACTCCCGCAGTATTTTATGACTCCAAACCCTCTCATCTGTGTGTGTGTGTGTGTGTGTGTGTGTGTGTGAACAGAGATAAGGACCCCACGGTTCGTCACTCCCGCAGTATTTTATGACTCCAAACCCTCTCTACTGTGTGTGTGTGCGTGCGCGCGCGCGCAAATAAAAATTGTACGTCTCTTAAAAACGCAGTACACACGTAAGTGAGGGAGAGGCTACCGCACTTCCCCCGAAAGCAGGGGGGAGGTGGGGGTGAACCTAGGTTCGCGTGAAAAGTGTATGCGTAAACTTTTCATGCGTGGAAAGTTAATATAAATTTTTAAATAATACTTCAATTGTGTGTGCATAAACAGTACACACGTAAGTGAGGGAGGGGCTACCGCACTCGTTTTTTCTTACATTATATTTTTCTCGTTAAGTACTGTTTTTACAGTAATAGCGTATAGAATATAAAAGTTGCGTTTTTAAGAGATGTACAATTTTTATTTGAAACTTTTTGTTCTAAAATGTATATTTATTTAGATAATAAAAAAATATGCAAAAAATAATTTTTTTAATTTTTACTTAATAAAAAATGACCTTTGCGCCAATTTTTATTGACGTATTCATAATTAGCATATCAAAATATAATAGTATACAAAATTTCAGAACGATCGGAGGTATGGGCTTTTCGGAACTACAGCCGCCTCTACTTCTTCTCCATAAGTATATAAGCAATAATCAACATTACTTCTTTTAAATCCTAATTCTGTTAAATATTCACCAAAACACTCATACCACGCTCTTGGACTTTTTCGTAACAATTTACAAACTCTATTTGTTCCATCATTGTAACCTTTAGGTTGACTGCATGACATATACCTCTGAGGTTACTTTACCGTTAAGGAATGCTGTAACAACATCCATTTGTTCTATAACAAAACCAGACTGACAAAAAAAGGATAACATGATTTTTAAAGTTTGAGTTTTTGCTACAGGGGCGTATACGTCGTCAATTACATTCGTCTGTTGAAAGCCTCTTACGACTAACCTAATAGCTTTATACGTATCATCGGACTTTCTTGTATATACCCATTTTACATCTAAGACTTCTTTACCTTTTGTTGTTTATCAACTAACTCTCATGTTTTATTCTCCTTTAAGCTTTCTATTTCTTTGTCTATAGCTTTTATCCAATTTTCACAATCATTACTATTCAACGCCTTCTCAAATGTAGGTATATGGATCGAGTATCTACCCTACAGTAATTTACATAAATATTACTAGAACTGTTCTTTGGATATCTTATTGGACTTTTTCTATTGTCTTTTAGACTTTATTGACTTATTGTCTTTTAGACGTCTTATGTCCCGCTTTTGAACATGCTTGCTGTCAGTTATTTTTTTGCAGAAATATCTACGAAATAGTACCACAAATTACAAATGTTCTCAAATTTGTACAAAAAAAGATGGCTAAAAGATATCTAAAAGACGTCTTATGCGGTTTTAGACATGTGTGTATGTGGTTCTGGGTAAGGTTTTTTTTATAATGACTCGCTTTTTATTTTACAGATAAGTTAGAATAAAGAAGTTTTTTTTCTTTTTGTAATTGCGCGGCGCGACGTTGGCCCAATAGGCCTATTTTGTAATGAGCCGGCACTGGTTTCTGACATTCACCTGACATTAAGAAAAAATTATATTCGTATATCCGATTCAAAATTTCATTACTTTTTTTAAACTAATTATTTGTTTCTTAAGAATTTTTGAAAAATTATATATTTGCGCTGGTTGTGACGCATGTAGACTTATATAACACTTACACTTACATCAAATTAAGAAGTAGTCTACCACTTAAGACGGTTGGCTCACGATCCAGAGGTCCCCGAGGTCTCGAGTTTGAATCCCATCAAGATAAGTGTGTTTTTCAAGTACAAAAAAATATTATAATTATAGGTTGCATCATCTTAAGAAACAAATTTAGTTAAAAAATTAGTAATAAAATTCTAAAATATATTTTTTTTATGTTGGGTAAATTTCCATATTAGAGAGTGTTTTACATATATTCTAACAAATAGGCGACAAACCTTGCCTGCTCTTCTTCAGGGACGTGCAGGTTCTCTTTCAGAAGGTAATAGGCTATTGTTTATAAAGTTATAATGGATTTGTATGTATATGTTCATAAAATAAAATAATTAATCTTTTATGATTGTTTGCACATTACAGTTTGGACACACTTTGCAACATTTGCTAACTACGGTCGAGTATTCTGACATTGCCGGATTGTCGTTTGTGGAATGGGACGCGGTAGTCATTTGCAATTTCTTCATGGAGAACTGGTATGAAATAAAGTTATTTCTTTATTTATTTTCTTCATTTAATTTTTTTCTTTCTATTTTAATACTCTTATATTACCGTTAATATTGTAATTAATTAATGAGTTAATATATTCGGTGTAGGTTGTACGAAACATTCATGTTGCAAAAAATTTCCGAACATTACGAAACAAAGCAGCCATTACCTGCGGAAGCTATCGAGAGCATTAAAAGAATGAGGTCGCACTTGGCCGGTTATAAACTTTGTAAAGAACTTTACTTGTCCGCATTTAGATCTGGAGCTGCATTCCAGGTGAGCATCGATCTACAAACCTCCGTTAAATTTTAATACAAATTCTAAATTCTGAATTTCTTTCCAAATTATTTAAGAGAAACGTAATTACATTCATTAAATATTTACATCTTATTACATTATTACTTATAAAGTAAACAAAATATTTGCTATTCTTTCAATACAATTATTCAACGACTCGATATTTTGAAATGACATCGGCCTTCGCGTCGCTTAATCTTCTTTAATTATTGAAAAATTTGCAGTGAAACGTTTTGGGTGCCTATGATGAAACGCTTGTGGCCAAAATATTTCGTATTGTCTCTCGAAAAAAGGGACGTTTATGTTTGCAACTTTGAAGCTATATGGAACGGTAATTGGGCGGCCGCGTGTTTCAGGTATTGCAAGATACACATCTATTTTATATAGATTGAAGAATTGTCGCAAATTAATTTTAATTTAAGATAGATATACAATTGTTATCTGAAATTGCAAAATGTTCATATTAATAAAATAATAAAAAGTGATTTGTTATTTACAATTGTTACTAGTAGCTCACGTTGCACAAGCACTGATTAAACTGTTAAATTGCAGCAAAGTTTGGTCCGAAATGATTGCTGCGCCGACTTATACACAGCTTTCCAAGAGGTCAAGTCCGACGAGTTGCAGCAGAAGAAGTTGGGTGCGAGATTCCGTATAACACATTTTTGTCCTTGGGCGGCAGTTATCCTGCTGCTGAAGTATTTAGGGAATTCAGGGGAAGGGATCCGAGCCCGCAGGCGTTACTGGACAATCTCGGGTTAACGCGAGCGACGAAGGAAATCAAGTGATGCGATTACATGATTAGATAGAATACTACTCTTCAAGAGTGCGCAAAAATAACGATGAATCCTGTATAGTAATAGATAATTATTATCTATACATAACATAGATCCAGGAATTAATTGAATTGTGAAGTGGTCAAATTAAGCAATAAAATATTACTTGTAAATTGCTCAAAAACGCGAGTTTTTGTTTAAATTAAAGTGATATAAAGGAGGTTAAATAATTTGAATAAAAAGAAATATTTAGTGTATTATAAACAAATTTCTTTTTCTTTGGTATACCGTGCTTTTTTTAATCAAATGCTTACAGTATGCTTTCCCCGCATACTCTCTTTCCGTCTTAAATAATATATGTATGCTCGGATGGATTGTTATAATTAATAGCTTTTTAAGAAAGCATATTATAAATTTAATTTGGTTAAACTTTTTATTATAGTTTTAATATATTATTTGATTATTATTATTTCTACACATTTATAATTTATGTCATATTGTGACGGCATACCGTGCTTCGTTTCTGCTGCATTTCTACCATCACATTGTGCTGGCAAAAACAAAGCTGAATGAGAATGCAGCGGAGCGGAATCTGCTGCAAATTCGTGATTGATTCTGCTGGCATACTGCTAGCATACTGCTAGCATTTTGCTATCTGGGGCTGTAATGCTATAATGCATAAAGAGATAAACCTTTGACTTACTATCGTGACGATAGTAAGTCCAGCTTATATATTTGGAAATTATCAAAGCGTATAATATTTATGCGCACGAAGCTCATATTTATCATAAGTTATGCGTCACATGGCAGCATGCTCTTTGTAATTTAATTGTATGACTTTTAATGTCATTATCGTGATTAATCAGCATCAGCAATTATAATGTGTGTGTTACGGAAATGGTCGCTGTTATCGACGTTGAGGATTGAGTGACGGTAATCTATCGACGGAGGGATCTGCGCGGCGGCGTAGTCGTCGCGGGCAGCGAGCGACACTGTTTCTGGCACGCTTCGTGTGCATGGTCGTGGTCCGAGTCGCAGCTCGGTGACGTCGCGTCTGTGTGTGGGTGCGACTGCTTTGGATAATTGCCGGTACCGTGCGTACGATTAAGGGCAGCAACCAGCATTACAAGGGGCATCCTGCCATTGCCAAGTACCTAGCGTACAGTCAAGGGCAGCTACAAGAATTTGCCGGTACCTTACTTGCGTACGATAGTGGGCAGCAACAAGAGAGAGAGAGAGAGAGAGAGAGAGAGAGAGAGAGAGAGAGAGAGAGAGAGAGAGAGAGAGAGAGAGAGAGAGAGAGAGAGAGAGAGAGAGAGAGAGAGAGAGAGAGAGAGAGAGAGAGAGAGAGAGAGAGAGAGAGAGAGAGAGAGAGAGAGAGAGAGAGAGAGAGAGACAGAGAGAGAGAGAGAGAGAGAGAGAGAGAGAGAGAGAGAGAGAGAGAGAGAGAGAGAGAGAGAGAGAGAGAGAAGGCGACAAGTCGACAACACGCTTGTCCGCCCTTGCGAAGGTGCCCGACTGGCGGTATCCTTCCACCCGTCATAAATGTCACCTCTAAACAGGTACTGCAAACGACGCGGAACCGAAGTGAGAGTTTAGTGATATCCTGAACATTTTAATGGTCCTTCGAGCCGGATCTCACCGCGTCAGAGCTTAAAGTTGTCTTCATGCCGAATTCTACATTGCAAGATGGAAAACTTGGAAGGACGGATCGCTCTGCAACGAAGTCGATTTGCACTTATACAGAACGAGACGGATCAGGACGATATGAATGCTGATCAATCGAATCGACATCTGATCAGTGCTCGCCTGGATATGCTTGAGCAGAATTGGAATAAATTTCAAGAAGAGCATGAAAACTTATGCCTATCCGCCAGCGAGGACTTGAGAGACAATTCCTACCTGAGAGAACGCATATACGAACGCTGTCAAGCCTTCTATGTTTATGCTCGTGTCATGTTATTCACCAGGCTAGAAGAATACGATACAGCGGATCGACATTCCAGATCGTCGCTTTTAGATCAAGGGGCGTCCCTACCGCCACAAGGGGCGTCCACACCGCAACAATGGGCGTCCACATCGCAACTGCCACGCAGTGCCTTACCGCGCATACAGTTGCCGATTTTCTCCGGAGACTACCCGTCCTGGAGAACGTTTCATGACACTTTTAACTCTATGATAAAAGATAACTTGCACCTGACGGATGTCGAGAAGATGCATTACCTGAAAACCTGCGTTAAAGATGAAGCCGCACGAATGATAGGCAATCTGCCTGTCTCCGGCGACAACTTCTTAATTGCGTGGACTTTGTTGGTAACGAGGTATGATAATACACGATTTTTGATCGAGGCGCAATTAGACAAGATAACGAGTCTGAAGCCACTCAAGACGAAGAATGCAATAGGCCTTCGAAATTTTATGACCACTGTATCGGAAACGACTGCGGCTCTTCGCTCACTGGGATGTGCGGTGGATACATGGGATCCGTTATTGCTTCATCAAATCGTGAAATTGCTCGATCACGAGAAGCGTGGGAGGTTAAGCAAGGATCTTCTACGACTTATCCAACCTTCGAACAATTTGAAGAATTTCTTACTGGACGAACACGAGCTATGGAGAATCTCAATCCAAATATGACTCAAAGAACGACGGCTGCTTCCACTTCAGGAAAATCTTATACGAAGGTCGCGGCGCATGCCGCAGCCCCTGCTTGTCCTTTATGCGGATCATCGCATTATCTAGCAAAATGTGAACGTTATCAATCGAAGACGGCAAAACAGCGTAAGGACATTGTCATCAGACATAAAAGATGCTTCAATTGCCTCGCACCTCACCTAGCTAAGAAGTGCACCTCCGTGAAGCGAAAAATGCCTAAAATGCGGGCAAAAGCATCATACGACTCTTCACGAGAATCAACGAGAAACTTTAACTACACCTACTAGTACGTTGGCAAAACCGGCCAATCTATCTGAGGATAAGTCAGATCCATCAGTATCTATTGACTGACTATTAAAGACATGTGCACACCAAACCGAACAGGCAAGTCGTACAAGAGAGATTACTTTACTTGCGACGAGTAGAGCCTTGGTGAGGAAGGTTAACGGGGATTTTCATCCGGTGCGTTTATTGATCGATCAGGGATCAGAGTTATCTTTCATCACGGAAGATCTAGTGCACCGAGCCCAACTTACAAGAACGGCCGCATCAATACCGCTTCTCGGCATTGGTGGCACTTATTCCGGACATACAAGAGGGAGGGGAGTGTTTTCATACAACTGCACTCCATTCATGACTCAGCGTTACAATGTCAGATACGAGCCTTCATATTGCCACGTCTTACGGCGAAGTTACCATCATGCAGCGTTAGAGCTTCAATCTGGCCTCATATTTCAGGACTCCAGTTAGCCGATCCGGATTACAACGTCTCTGGATCAATACAGGTGATCATAGGATCAGACAATTATCATGTCGTGATACGACCAGGCATGATACCAGGCGATTCTTCCTCGCCTACGGCGCAGCAAACCATCTTCGGATGGGTCCTCTGTGGCCCTATGTCAGCAGCCGAAACACCTGTTTCAGCGCATGCGCATCATTGTTCACCGGATCAAGATTTACAAAACCTTCTTTCCAGATTTTGGACACAAGAAGAACTTCCTAAGACGACTACAGCAGAGTTAACTGAGGAGGAAGAGGAGTGCGAGCGACATTTTCTAACGACTTATTCACGAGATACAACGGGCAGATATGTGGTTCGCCTCCCTCTGAAATCCAATCCGTCGGTTTTGGGGGACTCTAAAGCAAAGGCTCTCGGTTGTCTTAAGAACCTGTTTCAACGATTCTCGAATCAGAGTACTTTCCAACAACTTTACGGAAACTTTTTAGAGGAGTATTTGGAGATGGGTCACATGAAAGAGGTTGACGCCTCCTCTGATCAGACTTCTGTGGTGAATTATCTCCCACATCATGGGGTACTACGAGAGAATAAACGAACCACGAAACTCAGGGTGGTTTTTAACGGATCTAGCCCCACCAGCAATGGCCTCTCACTTAACGATATCTTACACGCCGGTGCCAAGCTTCAAATTGACATATGCGATATTCTGCTTTGGATACGTACCCATAAGGTTCTCTTCTCTACGGATATAGTAAAAATGTTCCGTCAGATAGCTGTGCACCAGGACGATTGGAACTTACAGAGAATATTATGGATCGGACCGGAACAACAGCTTCTCGCCTATTGCCTTACCACAGTGACATACGGACTACGATGTGCACCCTTCTTGGCGTTGAGAGCTCTAGAGCAATTGGTGAAAGAGAAAGGTCATCGTTTTCCTAAAGCGATCATTCCTATGAAGAAGGGTAGATTCGTAGATAACATTTACGGGGGATCTGATACAACATTAGAAGCTAAGGATATTATACAGCAAGTGAAGAGGCTTTGCGAAGCAGGAGGATTTCCCTTGCATGAATGGAGTAGCAACTATCCAGAACTTCTTCCTAACTCGGAAAAGGGGAGATCTACCGACATAGAAATCGATCCTACCTTATGCAAGCTTCTGGGTCTCGTTTGGCGACCAATTTCTGACACTCTGCATTTTTCTTCCACAGTTCCAGGCAATATCACCTTCACGAAGAGGGCAATTGCCTCGGACATAGCCAAGTTGTATGATCCTCTAGGGCTGATTTCGCCTATTATAATAAGAGCGAAAATCATATTGCAGGAGCTATGGCTGTTGAAGACTGGATGGGACGAGCTGATTCCTGTCACTTTACAAGAGAGATGGATTGCGTTTCAACAACAACTATTACAGCTCGAACCCCTCTCTATACCAAGGTGGCTCGGTGTTCTCCGTTGCGAGACTTCGAGGATTGAAATTCATGGATTTTCGGACGCATCTCAATTAGCCATGGCGGCTGCAGTGTACATAAGGATTCCGAATGGCGACAATACATTTTCAGTACAACTAGTGTGCTCAAAAACCAAAGTTGCGCCTCTTAAGCGGCTCACCATTCCTCGACTTGAGCTTACTGCAGCTCTCCTCTTAGCGCGATTAATAGCAAAAGTGATAAAAGCTCTCGAGTTGCTCGAAGCACCATTATTCTGTTGATCAGATTCAGAGGCAACGATTAAGTGGATAACTGCTCACCCATCACGCTGGAAGGATTTTGTAAGGAATCGCGTGTCCGCCATACAAGAACTTTTGCCCAATGGATTGTGGCGTTTCGTACCTGGCAAACAAAACCCCGCTGATCTTGCAACACGAGGCCTAAAAGCGGATAAACTGTTCCACCTTGATCTTTGGTGGAAGGGACCCAAATGGTTATCTGAATCGCAAGCTTCTTGGCTATACACGAAATACAGATCGACATCAGACATAGATATGGAGGAGCGTCCTGGTTATGTTATGATTGCTTCAGTAAGTCAACCTCCATGCTGGGAGTTATTACGCAAGTATTCCTCTCTTACTAGATTACTGCGTGTCACTGCAACGTGTCGCCGATTTGTAAAATACTTGCGTAAAGTACCGCAGTCTTCTCCTTCAAATTATCCACTTACTCCAAGTGAAATCCAGCAAAGCCGTGACTTATAGGTTCGGATTGTACAACAAGCTTGGTTCCACGAGGAAATACGACTCCTATCCAGAGGAGAGCAATTGCCTAAGTCAAATTCCTTGATTCGACTTACTCCTTTTATCGACCGGGACGGCCTGCTTCGAATAGGTGATCGTCTTCATTTTGCGCAGATTGACATAGAAGCCAAGCACCCACTTATTCTACCTAGGAGGTCACCGCTGACCACGCTCGTCATTGAAGATGCTCACCAAAGATCACTTCACGGAGGCACTCAAGTCACATTGAGCCTTCTGCGTGAGACCTTCTGGATTATTGGCGGAAGGGCGCCAATTAGATCCTACATACTACGATGCGGACGTTGTGTTCGCTACCGCGGCCTTCGAGCAAAACAGCTGATGGGCCAACTACCTTCCGTGAGAGTGACCCCAGCACGGTCTTTTTCTCATTCGGGCCTCGACTATGCCGGACCCGTGACGTTGAAGACGTGGAGAGGGCGGACAGCAAAGTCTTACAAGGGCTACTTGGCTATATTCGTCTGCCTCGCGACATCTGCCGTACACATCGAAGTGGTTACGGATTATACTACAGAAGCGTTTATAGCTGCCTACAAACGCTTTAGCGGAAGACGAGGTATATGCTCCATCTTGTGGAGTGACTGTGGTACAAATTTTGTGGGAGCCAACGCTGAGTTGAAACGCCTATTTCAACAATCCTCTCAAGAACTTGGTGACATCGCCTCCCTTCTGGCCAATGATGGTACCGAGTGGAGGTTCAACCCTCCATCTGCTCCTCATTTCGGTGGAAAATGGGAAGCGGCTGTGAAATCAGTTAAATTTCACTTGAAACGAGTCCTAGGGGAGAAAGTTCTTACTTATGAGGAGATGACCACTATCACTATACAGATTGAGGCCGTATTAAACTCTCGACCTCTTTGTCCGCTCACTGACGATGTCAACGACTATGCCGCCTTAACTCCAGGGCATTTTTTGATGGGACAAGCACCGACTGTCATACCGGAACCCAATCTAGCTAATGAGCCCCTGTCACGACTTACTCGTTGGCAGTTACTTCGCCAAGCTGTAGAACATTTCTGGACGAGGTGGTCCTCGGAGTGTTTGCAGCGATATCAGGCCATCACTAAGTGGCATCATCCTACTACCGAAATAAAAGAGGGTTCCCTAGTTTTGATTACAGATGAGCGATATCCTCCGGGGAAGTGGCCTCTCGCCAGGGTCACCCAATTACACCCTGAACCCGATGGTTTGACCAGAGTCGTCACCCTGCGAACTTCAACGTCCACCTACAAACGACCTATAGCCAAGCTGTGTATACTACCTACGGACCCTGATCCCACGTATTCGACAATTCTCTTGTCGAAGGCGGGCAGGAATGTTACGGAAATGGTCGCTGTTATCGACGTTGAGGATTGAGCGACGGTAATCTATCGACGGAGGGATCTGCGCGGCGGCGTAGTCGTCGCGGGCAGCGAGCGACACTGTTTCTGGCACGCTTCGTGTGCATGGTCGTGGTCCGAGTCGCAGCTCAGTGACGTCGCGTCTGTGTGTGGGTGCGACTGCTTTGGATAATTGCCGGTACCGTGCGTACAATTAAGGGCAGCAACCAGCATTACAAGGGGCATCCTGCCATTGCCAAGTACCTAGCGTACAGTCAAGGGCAGCTACAAGAATTTGCCGGTACCTTACTTGCGTACGATAGTGGGCAGCAACAAGAGAGAGAGAGAGAGAGAGAGAGAAGGCGACAAGTCGACAACACGCTTGTCCGCCCTTGCGAAGGTGCCCGACTGGCGGTATCCTTCCACCCGTCATAAATGTCACCTCTAAACAGGTACTGCAAACGACGCGGAACCGAAGTGAGAGTTTAGTGATATCCTGAACAGTGTGTCATAACTCGATAGAATAAAAAAAATGCATCTAATCGTACACTATAAAGAACGAACATCTTCTGTCGATACTAAAGCTATTGCTCCGAAATAATATTCGATTCTATCATTCGATTTTATCATCCTCATCATCGTGCCTAAGCCAGTCGCAATTCTCTTCAATCAATTTCTTCCAATATTCTGCAATAGTAAATATTTATATTACATATACGTTAGTTTATATAAATCTAGATTTGTGCTTTGTATATATTTCAGATTACAATGAACTCTTATGTTTGCTTAACAACGATTTTTATCGTCCACTAAGCGATAAATTCACATTTATTTCCTTTAATTTATTATAATTACCTATTAATTCCTGCATTGTATCACCACCCAGGTAGCAAGCACTCGTCATTTTGACGTCAATATTTGGTCATAATTGGTCAGTAACGTCATTCGTCGATTAAGTGACGTATATTTAACGTCATGTTTTAATACGTCAAAAAAACTTTGTAAAATGACATTATATAGACGTTTAATTGACTACCCAAGTAGCAGACAGTCGTCATAATGACGTGATTTTTACATCATTTTATGACGCATGTTACATTATTTATTCCTAAGTTTAACATAAAAATGACGTATTTTTTACAGTATTTTTCACGGGAATATTCCTACATTTATAGTGTTTCGTAACTTTATGATTGAAGTGGTGAATTTATGGTATAAGTGGATCTAGTTGCGTGTGTATAATCATAGTTTTATGACAACTATTTCATGCAGTGTTATAACTATCAAGAAGATATCATTACAAGATTTTTGAACAATTTAAAGATGTACCGTTATAGACAAGTACAGTTAATAAGGAAGCATCAGGGTTAGAAGATCGTCACTGTCCACTGGATCATCGAAGTCAAGCGACACGGGCGCGGTACTGTACTAGGATGGGTGACCGTCTTGACACAGCGGGCTATACACACACGATATGTAAAGAAACAGTTAAAATGCTTTTTTTTCTTAGATATAGAAAAAGAACGTTTTTTTTTAATAAACGTTTATCATGTGAACATTTTAAAATTTTAATTTCATAAAAAAACATTTCTAAAAACCGATATGTCGTACATTGGACCTATTTTTGCCGTCAATAAAACGTCAGAAAATGACGTCGTTGGGATGTGACTTAGGACCGTGAAAAATACGTCATTTTTACGTTAAACTTTAGGAATAAATGACGTAACATACGTCATAAAATGACGTAAGAATCACGTCATTATGACGACTGTCTGCTACCTGGGCAGTGCCGCCATATTCGACGGGCAAAATCTTAGCGGGGATATCCTCGAAACATTCAAGCGTATGTGAACAGACGTGAAATCTGTTTTTTATCTCTTCGGTCATAAAAGATTTGAGAATCCTCACAGTAACATCCAAAAATGCCGGGGCATTGAATAGTTTAATCTTATCCCAGGTAGCAAGCACTCGTCATTTTGACGTCAATATTTGGTCATAATTGGTCAGTAACGTCATTCGTCGATTAAGTGACGTATATTTAACGTCATGTTTTAATACGTCAAAAAGACTTTGTAAAATGACATTATATAGACGTTTAATTGACTACCCAAGTAGCAGACAGTCGTCATAATGACGTGATTTTTACGTCATTTTATGACGCATGTTATGTCATTTATTCCTAAAGTTTAACGTAAAAATGACGTATTTTTCACAATATTTTTCACAGGAATATTCCTACATTTATAGTGTTTCGTAACTTTATGATTGAAGTGGTGAATTTATGATATAAGTGGATCTAGTTGCGTGTGTATAATCATAGTTTTATGACAACTATTTCATGCAGTGTTATAACTATCAAGAAGATATCATTACAAGATTTTTGAACACTTTAAAGATGTACCGTTATAGACAAGTACAGTTAATAAGGAAGCATCAGGGTCAGAAGATCGTCACTGTCCACTGGATCATCGAAGTCAAGCGACACGGGCGCGGTACTGTACTAGGATGGGTGACCGCCTTGAGACAGCGGGCTATGCTATACACACACGATATGTAAAGAAACAGTTAAAATGCTTTTTTTTCTTAAATATAGAAAAAGAACGTTTTTTTATAAACGTTTATCAAGTGGACATTTTTAAATTTTAATTTCATAAAAAAACATTTCTAAAAACCGGTATGTCGTACATTGGACCTATTTTTGCCGTCAATAAAACGTCAGAAAATGACGTCGTTGGGATGTGACTTAGGACCGTGAAAAATACGTCATTTTTACGTTAAACTTTAGGAATAAATGACGTAACATACGTCATAAAATGACGTAAGAATCACGTCATTATGACGACTGTCTGCTACCTGGGATGGTATCTCATAGGGTAGCAGCTTTGCCACATGTGGACTATATTCATTAATACATAAGGTCGGGCTTGAAAAATTTGTTGTATGGTTGGACTGGTCACGTCTATTAATAATATGCAACCGTACATTGATGCTGCGGGATAATACTTCATTGCTACTTTTATCGCTATCATACAAATCTAAAAAGATCGCCCATGAAGAAATAATTAATGATTGATAATTGGAAATACTTCATCGCGACGATAATTGGCCATAAATTGTTCGAACATTATAATATTTCAATATTTTACCTTAAATATATCCGACACTTGGTGTCTTCTTGGATCATGCAAAGTGATGCGCATAATAAATATCAATCTTCCCTGACTATCTGGCTTCCGCAGGGGCAAACATATTCTAAAAATAAACAAAATATTTCAGAAATCTTCGAAAAAATCGAAATTTATTTTAATTTTAATTTAACGAAGGATTTATTTTATCTTCGATTACAACTCATTTTACAAGCCAATACATGGCCTAATTTTATGCCAAAAATGACATCTTTTGCAAGAAACGCTACCAAAAATTCAATTTTCAATTTTTTTTTTAAATCCTTTCTTCAAGGACAAGTTATACTCACCTACTATAAGAAAAACTTTGGGTTCCCAGGTAGCAGACAGTCGTCATAATGACGTGATTCTTACGTCATTTTATGACGTATGTTACGTCATTTATTCCTAAAGTTTAACGTAAAAATGACGTATTTTTCACGGTCCTAAGTCACATCCCAACGACGTCATTTTCTGACGTTTTATTGACGGCAAAAATAGGTCTAATGTACGACATACCGGTTTTTAGAAATGTTTTTTTATGAAATTAAAATTTAAAAATGTCCACTTGATAAACGTTTATAAAAAAACGTTCTTTTTCTATATTTAAGAAAAAAAAAGCATTTTAACTGTTTCTTTACATATCGTGTGTGTATAGCATAGCCCGCTGTCTCAAGGCGGTCACCCATCCTAGTACAGTACCGCGCCCGTGTCGCTTGACTTCGATGATCCAGTGGACAGTGACGATCTTCTGACCCTGATGCTTCCTTATTAACTGTACTTGTCTATAACGGTACATCTTTAAAGTGTTCAAAAATTTTGTAATGATATCTTCTTGATAGTTATAACACTGCATGAAATAGTTGTCATAAAACTATGATTATACACACGCAACTAGATCCACTTATATCATAAATTCACCACTTCAATCATAAAGTTACGAAACACTATAAATGTAGAAATATTCCTGTGAAAAATACTGTGAAAAATACGTCATTTTTACGTTAAACTTTAGGAATAAATGACATAACATGCGTCATAAAATGACGTAAAAATCACGTCATTATGACGACTGTCTGCTACTTGGGTAGTCAATTAAACGTCTATATAATGTCATTTTACAAAGTCTTTTTGACGTATTAAAACATGACGTTAAATATACGTCACTTAATCGACGAATGACGTTACTGACCAATTATGACCAAATATTGACGTCAAAATGACGAGTGCTTGCTACCTGGGTTCTTTATTTCAGATAAAAATTTAAAAAGTTATGCTGACTACCGTGGGGATGGTCTACTGGAAGAATTGCCAACGACTGAATTTTTAATATTTTCCTTTAAAATTTTGAGGAAATATTGTTTACATGTACTTTTATATAAAAAAAAATAAATTGTGTAATTCATGTATCTTTAAAAAAAATTCGAAAAAATAAGCTTTTTTTTGCCTTCAAGACCTATGTAACCCCTTAATATAAATAAATTTAGGTATGTTGTCATGGTTTTATTCGATTATTCCGGCGTTTTTATATTTGTGATTCAATTAAATTGTTTATTTTATTCATATTATTAAAAGATTGTTTCATGTTTTAGTATGCTAACTTAAACACGTTAACATGTTTTTTGATATTTATTTTCTTTTTCCATAGCAATCCGTTCCGAAGAAGACTATAAGTACAGTCGAAACGTTAACCGTGCATGTGTATTGTTTGTTTAATAAATTGTTTCTATTTTAATTCAATATCTCTCTTTTGGCGCTCGTGATATTTGGCCGTTAAAACATGCATAGCTAAAATTATAAACTTAATAAGAATACTATAAACTACAATTCTTTTCTCGATAGCTAATATTTATTTAATTATTATTATGCATTTAAATATTAAATTTAAATATCATGCTATACACTATGCTAAAAGTTAATGTTTTTCTAATGTGGGACTTTTTTCAGATAAAAGAGCGTATTGACAAAAACAGGGTTTGCTATTTATACATTATTCTTACAAATTTTAATTTTTATATATTTATTAATATTTATTTAATTATATTTGCAATTTTTATATTTATAAATTTTATATATATAAATATAATATATATATGTACATTTATATATATAAAATATATATATATATAAATTGTAAATATAATTAAATAAATATTTATAATTGTAACGTAGCGCATCGTCGATTTGACAACTCGAGACTTGGCAGTCTGCAAGGCTGGCCCGGCTGGCCGGCCGGCTGGCGATCGAGGCACGAGACGCGATACGCGATACCCGAAATGCGTGCAATGGCATCGTGGCAACGTCGCATAGCCGGCGCGTGCCGCAAGCATATGGATGTAGCACAGACACGAACCACCAAATACCGACAATACCGAAAAGTGGATGTATACATAGCACGGACATGAACCAACTTCATCGACAGTATCGAAAAGTGGATGTGACTCGTAGTTCCGATTCCTGAAAGTGGATGTGTGGCGCTACTGTACGGCCTAGCAAAAGCGTCCCAAAATCGCCGTCATTGCGCCTCTCATCTCTTGATCTCTCATTCTTCTCTTTGACGTAGACGACGACGACGTATCTTAAAAATAAATTTTTCACATTTGGACTTTGCGTCGCAATATCTCCGCTCGTAGGGCACGTAGCGGAATATTATAAGAGAAATCCCCCCTATTCGACCCCAAGCTATCGATCAAGCCTACTTGGAACTTAATCCATTCACTCGTTATCGAGATCTCAACATCTCGAGTACTCGCAACTCGTCGCGTCGCGTAAAAGATTCACGGTCGGTCTCGCTCCGCGTGTATGTACTTGGCGCGAGACACTATCGTGTCTCTTGATATACTAAAATAGAAAAAATATACGTCACAATTTCTACAATTCCGCGATAGTGAATATATTTATACAACTGCCGAAAAAAATATGTTATCCTTATAACCTCCATTTAACGGTGGGAGAATGGTAAAACACGCGACTTGTGCGTCAGCTGCCGCGTGCGACGTTGCCAAGCAGCCACTCAAGACGGCCGCCATGACTCTCGTGTCGTGTCGAAACGTCGAAAGTTGCCGAAAGTTTATCGAAAGTTTTGCTTTATTTATATACGGTACGGTCAATCAATTTGGTGTCGCGTCAGTATCTTTAGAAATGTTTATTGAATCGATTAAACAGTTTTTTATTCGTTCATCTACTCGAGAAGTATGAACGTATTCCATAAATGTGCGATCTGACCCTCCTTTCCCTATTATCACCATGTAAAATTGGCAAAGTTTACGAAGATATATCTCCGGAACCAAGCGGTAAAAAAATTCGAAATTTTTCAGACACACTCTAGGAACGTTAACCTTTCATTTAATATCATATTTTCCGGGCTATCTACATTTGACCTAATTGCTAGAACCACCTTAAATAAGCTTCCTCTCTATTATTCTCTTTTTAAATATTTCAAATGTTATAGTGAAACGGAATATTTATTTTAGGTATCCATAATTTTTCACCTTGCAGCTATAATGTACGCTTTTAGGAGAAAATCAAATCTCAAATACAAACAAATATTTACACTACCGATACCATTTTGCGCATCGCCAAACTTATGCCAAACTTAAAAGTAATTCTTCCTTCTAAGAGTAAACATGCGCTGATGTGCACAATGTGTAATTATGTCAATATTTTTATTTTAATATTTACTCTGATACTATGTATTTTAAAGTCAGCTCTGTATATTGTGTTATATAGAAATAGTTTCGCGTATCTAATACAGCAAATAATTGCAACTATACTTTAAAAATAATTATTTTTATCCTTATTAGATATACACATGGACCGGATAAGAGTGTATAAATATAATGTATTTTAATAATTTATTGGTAATAGCTTTGCTCGTAAAAAAGAGGTTTTGCGTCATGGCGATTATATCTATAATAATTTCCTGAATTGAATAAAAACATCTCACGCGATTGCTATTAAAGTGTTTCCGGTGAGATCAACAAGGACAAAATTTGTAGGGATATAAGGATTGCATACGACTAGCGGTTCATTAGCGATAGATGTTCAGACTTTACCGGATACATCAAACCTTCAAAATTTCAAAACTCTATTTATCTTTGCTATCGTTTGAATCATCTGGATTAAGGGGATATACCACTTTTCTTAGAGCGTGGCACATCTTATCAAGTTTATGATCTTAAATGATCTTCAAACGGGTTTAATCGTCGCTAACTGTTTATTAAAAAGTTATTAATAAACAGAATAAAATGAATAGACGAATGTCGAACGCAATATAATCTTAATTTTACAAAACATAAATTTTATTATATGTATCTAATATCTATTGCAAAATAAATACGTAGGTAGTTGAAAGGCTCTTCTTAAATAAACATGATAAGATTATTGTACAATTCATCAAGAGACACGGCAGTGTCTCGCGCCAAGTACGCGCGGAGCGAGACGCACCGTGACTCATTTACGCGAACGCACGAGTTGCGAGTACCCGAGATTTTGTATAATATACACTACCGCTTATTGATTTCAATACATCCCCAGATTCGTTGATTTCTCTGTAAAGGATGAACATGATACGTGTGTTTTGCACAGAAATGAATACACTTGCTGTTATAAACACTTTACTTGAATGCATCGTATTTTTATATATTATTAGCTTTTTAGTATAGACCCCTACCTAAACCCTCTTATTTTTTTTATCGTAGACGGTTTTTTTCCACTTTAAATTATATTTTTTTTCTTTAAAATCTCTTTCTCTATATATAGAGAGAGATATATATAATTTATTTGAAGATATATATTTTATTTTTGTTCGCGCATCGCGCGGATGTACCCTCCGCTGACCCGCCATTTTTGGCTCACTTTCATTTTTTGGCTTTTACAATGTTTCTTTAATGCTTTTCTCTAATCTATACTCTCAGAGTAATCCCGCTCTATTTTGCTCTTTTTCTTCAATAGAATATTTTCTCTCAAATCCTCTTTGTATTTTTCCCACACGTGAATAATAGAATAATAATATCACAAATTAAATTGATCGTCAAATTCTAAACGCACTGATGCTAATAAGCATTTTTTCCTCTTTTCCCCTCGCTTCAATCCCTTCCCAAAACCCTTTACGGGCTAACTTATTAGACCGTAGACGATGTTTTTTCCCAAATAGTAATATTTACCCCCAAAAAAAAATTTTTTTTTTTTGAGAAAAAAGACTTCTTTTTAGACAATTTTGTATGATGGCCTCTTGTTCCCGGGCTCAGACCCCTTCCCAAAACCCTCTACGGTCTAAGTTAGAGTATTATGAGATAGTATACCAAATTTGGTTGTTCTAATTTGAAAACTGTAGATATGCATAGCGGACAAACATATACATACGTACATACATTCATTTTTATATATATAGATAGATATATTTATATAAAAATCCTTGAAAACTGTGATTTTCGAAGAAACCGGGCTAACAGCCGGATAATCAACTTCTAACAATAGTATACGTGACGTAAACTATAGATTTTCAGTACTGAAAGTAAATATGGGAACACAGCTATACGGTGAAGAGATTCGAGTCGGGATTGAAGCTTCACACGAGATAACATCTGACAGGAAGTAACGCGCGTAATACATCGAGATAATTAATCAACATCGCGAAAAACAGGCAATAACAATTCGATTATCGACTTAATACGGCCTTTTTAAGAGTGGAGAGATGGAAGAGAAGAAGAAGTGGAAAAACATCATACGAAGCGAAAAAACTTCTTGATCGCAATAAATCTCTTACATGGTATTCTTAAAAACGGAAACAACATGTTATCTTATTATCAATCGCTGAATATTTTCATAATTAAAGGCCTTGAGACTAAATTGAAAAAAATTGTAATCAGACACGTGAAGATTGAAGTCCATATGCTACATAAATTAAAGGAATAGATTCTATTAATGTAAATCTTATCGTTAATTTAAGAAAACCGATTTTAATTTAATATAACATGATTTATTTTATTTTATTTTATTTTATTTTAACGTAACATGTGCCATATCTGCATTTTCAATAAATACAAAAAAAACTTATATTTTATTATTTTTATATATAACTTATACCAGATGCACGCTCATATATTATCGCTTATAATTATTGAAATGACTTCAAAAAAAGTTCAAGAAGTTGAAGGATGATACATTTGTTCTAGATCTATAGCTTTACAATCGAGTGAAAATAGAAGTACCGCAAAGACTTTACGCAAAGAATCATGTCAATTTATCAATAAATATTATCAACTATTTTTCTAGCCACCCGTTAAAATATAAGGTCAATACTATCACGAGTCTTCTCGATTGAGCTATTTTATTGTCAGGTGAAAGCTTCCCTTATAGAAAAGTAGTACTAAAGTACTCGCCAAAATATTACTGCCCAGTATTTACAGTAATTTATTACTGTTTACTTTTAGTACTTTTTTTCTGTAAAGTACTAAAAGTACACAGTAATAAATTACTGTAAATACTGGGCAGTAATATTTTGGCGAGTACTTTAGTACTACTTTTCTATAAGGGTTCCATGAATCTAACATCAATATCGTTAAAAAAATACTATTGAACAATTCGTTTCCAATCGAGCTCATTAAAAAACACATTAATATTAGAATTAAACAACTGCGTCACAAACGGGACGTTGATAGCACACCTATTAACCTATTCGATCCACGGAGATGCGTCGTACTACCGTACGTTAAAGGTTTTGGCGAAGATATACGTCTCACACTTAAGGGGGGAAACCACAGTAGAGCACGAAAAAGTAAGGCTATTTTCGGGAATTTTTTTTGGGTCAATGAAATGATGAATCAAAAATCTGTAAAATGAGCAGTATAATATCATAAACGAACTACAGTTTAAAATTTTTTGACGCATTTTTATTACAAAATGGCGGCTGTGCAGCACTTGTCCTGTGGCGCCTATTTTTACAGGAGGGCCCATGGGCGGACATCTACAGTCCGTAATTTTTGACCTGAAACAAAAAATGAAAGTTTTTTAGGTTCTATATATAAATGGGTATGGAACTGCGTAGGATTTTTTCGATATGTTAATTTTTCGCAAAATGGCGCACGTTTTAAGAAAAACTTGCAAATGTAACCAAAAAAAAACGCCATAAAATTGTTGATAAAAGAAACCATATAATATAAAAAAAACCCTACGCACCTGGTAGAAATTGCCTTGCCAGCGCCACGACACTTGTCAGCGCCATGCAAGTTTGCCACGCCACAGCCTTATCCTAAAAACTGGAAAGAGCCATATCAGGGCCATGTTCGCGCCTAATATGGCATTTACATAAAATTGAACGGGCGCAGGTCTGGATTTGACTGAGTTTCTAATGCGATCCACACTTGCGCCACATTAGGTGCTGTCGAGATTCTTCTCTTTGGCTTCTAGATACAACTTCTTAATTGTTTTAGAAATTATTAACGGTACGTTAAAATTGAGACAGGATTGTTTTATCCTTCACCTGCCACGGCCGGGGTCCTTCGGCTGGCAGGGCTCTACTAATTTATCTGGCAATAAATGATAATAAATAATAATAAATAATAATAATAATAAATAATAATAAATAATAATAATAAATAATAAATAATAATAAATTAATGGTAAATAAATAATTTGGTTCGGCAATAAATAATAAATAATTAATTAAATTTATATAAATAATTTATAAATAAAATATATAAATAAAACAATATTAAATAATTATTACTCTTTTTAAACTGAATTTGTTTCTTAAGATGATTTTTGAAAAATTATATATTTTCGTTGGTTATGACACATATATGTAGACTATATATAACACTTACATCAAATTAAGAAGTGGTCTACCACGCAAGGCAGTTGGCTCACGATCCAGAGGTCCCAAGTTCGATCCCACCAAGGTAAGTGTTTTTTTCAAATACGAGAAAATATTTATAATCATAGACTGCATCTTAAGAAACAAATTTAGTTATAAAATAATAATAAAATTTCGAAAAAAAAATATTTTTTTTATGTCAGGTGAATATCATATAATACCGCTGCCATGTTAGCGCCATGCCAGCGCCATGCCAGCACCCACGTCAGATCTGTGGCGCTAGCGGGCAAAACGTGACGTTTCGCGAATGGCGCTTACCAGCGTGCCATGCCAGCTCCTGAAATGGCAGTGTGGCACGCTGGTCAGTGCCATGCAAGCGCCCAGTCAAAATTTCTACCAGGGGCAGTTCCATAGAGAAAGGTATTCTGAATATACTGTGAAAATTTTAAACCGATCGGTAAAAATTTATTCGAGTTATGTGTCCGCCCAGTTAAAAAAAAAGTGGTTTCGAGAAAAACGCGTTTAAAGTTTTAAGTACTGTAAAATCATATAATATTTTTATATACCTCTAATCGGCGATGCCTGCACCATACAATTGGCCTTCTTCGTCAATTTCCTGTTGATGTTTGGCCTTTCGATTTGACATCTGGTCGATTCTGGCCTGTTTTGCGCCCTCTGTCATGGATCGCTCCGCCTTCTGTATTCGCTTTTCATCTAATTCCATACACAGCTCATAACTTTTCGGGCCGATTTTCATCCCCATGACTTCGATTATGTGTAAAATGGACAGTAACCCGTCATTAAAAACGCACGAAGCTATGTTCACAGCAATATCGATAATTTTTTTGCCTGAATTCAAAGTTTTTGGAGCCATCGCCCACACTGTCGAATTCAAACTTTCATTACTGTTTTGTGTGAAACCGCCGATGCAGCGAGTGAGAAGATCATCCGCAGTGAGTTGTTCGTAAACTGGCTTAATTGCTTCATAAATCTACATCAGACATACCTGAGAGGCGTTGCCACAGAATGGAAAATTTGGGTATTTACACATTTTTGCGGTACTCCATCTTTTGGAATATTATTCTTAAGACCCTAAAGCACCTTATAAGCGAAAAAAAAATTTTTCGATTTTTTCAAAATTTTACTGTGGTTTCCCCCCTTAATAATATCGGCCTCGATACTGTCCACACAGTCCCCAAAAAATTAGATGTCATCATAAAAAGAGGAAAAAACCGTCTTGATAATAAGAATCATTCTACCGAGTTGGTCTACAGAATTAACTGTGATAATTATAGTGCATCTTACATCGGACAAACAAAACGTTACTTAAAAACGCGCGTTACGGAACATTTTAATGACATAAAGAAAGACGATTGTAAGGGCTCAGTCACAATGAGAAAAATAAGGAATAAGATAAAGGAATAAGGAATAAAGGAATGTCGCATCTCACTTCAGTACACGTACATTAAAGTGAGATGCAACATGCCTTATTCCTTATTCCTTTATCTTATTCCTTATTTTTCTCATTGTGACTGAGCCTTAAGCGTTCCGTCGTCAGCAAACATCACGTTTCTCACGGTCATGATTTTAAATTGTCTGAGGTTGATGCATTTTAAATAAGTACACATATCAGCAAATTACTTCTCTTAGTATTGTCTGAAACTGTTATACTTCACAATTACATTTGTTAATAATTTTTTAATAAATAACAAGCGACGGCTAAAACCATATTTACGCTTTTAAAACATAAAATTGTATACATATCTACTTTTCAATACACCAACTATTCTTTGCTTTAACGTCGCGCCGCACATCTGTGAATATCTAAGTTCAGCACAAATAGGTTTTCAACTTGTTTGTGCTGAAAAAAAATAGGTAGGTTACATATTCTTCGGGCTTCACCAGTTATTTATTACTGTCGGAGTCACAACAAAAATGTTTATGCCAAGAGAGCCACAAAAAATATCAAAATTTGAAAAAAAAACGTTATTCTGAATAATTACCTAATTACCTAAAATAATTACCTAAAATAATTACCTAAAATTTATTTCCATTTTCCTAAAAAGCATTCAGGCAAATGCTATTTAGCTTAGGAAAATAACATTTAAACACAAATAAACAGGCGAAAGTCGTTTGACCAGACAGATAGCACTTGTCTAGTCAAAAGCTACTTTTTAAAATAACTATTTGCCTACGACATGTACAAAAATAAATTTGTATCTTACATTCTGGAAAATTTCTCGAAAAATCGCTTTACAGTTTCAGTGTATACTTCCACAAAAAATCTAATCTACAACTATAATCGTTCTTTATTCTCTATCTCTCTCTCCCTTCTCTCTCCCTCTTTCTTCCTCTCTCTCTCTTTATCTTCTGAATTTGAAAGTGTGCTCGAACAACTAACTTAGTGAACCAGCGGAATTCAATAGTGTGTAATTGTGTAATAGTGTGTAATTGCAATTGTGTGTAATAAGTTCGAAAAACTCGTCGCGGTTCTCCTCGGGAAACGAAGTTGGCGATACTACGCAAAATCAAATTAGGAATCTGAAAAACTAGAAAATTTGTATATAAAAAAAACGTAGAGTTTTACGCATTTTATAGAAATACAAGGAGAAAGGGATTGACTGTTGGTTAGTCAAAATTTTATGGCCGGTTCGAGGTCATAGCATAGTTAGCTTAGCAGACAAAAATGTGAAAAAAACAGAAAACAAAACTCGCATCAAAGAATGTGCTGACTGACCCGATACGTCGCAATTCAATGCGACTTTAATTTACTCCCGAATTAATTTATTTTAGTGCGCGCGAGGCGATGAAGTATATATTCATCGATGACAATTTCGGTTCTGAATTAAAGATGTATGTCGCTACAGCTATATGTAGTATAATTTTGTTTTCTTGATTAAACAGTGTATAGCTAATCTCAGAATAAATTATTCATAAACAACATAGGTATCATTGAGACAGAAAAAGCGTAAAAATCGCAATTTTTTTGTTCTGGATATTGTTTAAATAAATCATTAAAAAATTGAAAAAAAATATAAACAGAAAATCTTAAAAAATCGTAATTGCAATTCTCGATGTCATAGAAGTGTACCATAAAAATTTCATTCATTTTTATCGTACATGAGCAGAGATACATATTATGATATTTACATGGGAAGTATATTTATACCCGGGAGGGAGGAAGGAGCGGGGCCGTCGCGCGTTTCAGCGTTTCGGGGCTTCGGGCTACAACGGCGATCCCCGTCTGACCCACACACGTGAGAATTCTACCTAGCTGACTCGACTTCACCGCGACACTCATACACATACTCGCGCAAACAGTGGCAAACACACACATACGCACGCAGTCGTCGCTACGTACACGTCAACCTGAAGAAGCGACGCGCCCACGCGAGTATCCGCGAGTCGTCTGGTTTTGGCGGACATAACGGGTCGCGGATAAGACGGTGAGAACCGTTGGTGGAGACTAATTTCGCGTAAATTTATTGTAGATACTCCGAAAATCTTTTTTTTCATGGCGGTATATTTGGCGTCGGCAAGCACGATTCCCACCCATACTTCATGCGTTTTTATGACTTTTTTTTTATTATTAAGGAGGGGAAAAAAAAGTGGAAAAACATTACAAAGAAAAAAAACGCATTAAATCTGTTCTTAGACGCAATAGATTTTTTACATAATTATATATTTTTAAAACAAAAACAACATGTTATCTCATTGCCACTTGCTGAATATCTTCATAATTAAAGGACCTTGAGAATAAATTGAAGAAATTGCAATTTTACGTGTAAATTAAAGTCCATTGTTACATAAATTAAATGAATAGATTCTATTAATGTGAATTTTATCATGGTCCGTATTCCGTAACCACTTACCGACAATTATCGATGTCAATAAGTCGTTGCGTAGGTTTCTCATATTATATAAAAGCCGACACTGTTAATGATACCGATAATTGTCGGTATGTATAGTTACGAAATACGAGCACGCTCAGGACGCCCAGGACGCACGCTCAAATATTATTGTTTATAATTATTTAAAAGAGTTCAAGAAATTGAAATGTGATACATTAATTACTATCCGGATCTACCATAAACTTAGGAGACCAAGACTAAGACTAAGTCTAGACTAAGTGGGATCTACATCTTTACGATCGAGTGAACAAAAAGTGCCACAAAAAAATTCCGCAAAGAATCATGCCAATTTATCAATAAGTATTATTTTCCCGAATTACATCCAGAAAAAATAATGTTTATTGATTATTTAAGATTTATTATATTACATGATAAGCTTATAAACTAGATTACAATAAAACAATATTTAATTGAAAATTATTTATTAATAACAAATTGAAAAAACGGAGCTAGCAAACAGAGCTAGGAATGCTTGAGTTGATTCGCTACTAATTTTCTATTTGATTGATAGAGGAAAGGCCCCTATTATAAGACAGGATCCTAATATGAGATATTTTAAGCTAAAAGGCCTTATATAGGCCCCATCTTTTGATCCCACCATGTAAAAATCCCGCCATCTCATATTAGGATCCTGTCTCATAATAGGGGTCTTTCCTCTAATAATATAGGCATTGACATATCGAACTATATGATGTACTTCCGCGCGTAGCGTAGACTTAAAATCTAGTGTATTATAAATTAGTAGTAAGAACAAACGTTTTGACCTTTAATATGGTCATCATCAGTGGCCAATACAGATGTTTCGAATTATTTAACTGGAAAACGCAAAATTTAGATTGATTACGCATCATAATTAATTGCAACAGAAAAAACTTAGGCAAAATGTTTTGCCAATTATTATTTAATATTATTAAATAATTCGAAATATCTGTACATTGCGCACTGTGATAAAAGCCATATTAAAGGTCGATATACGTTTTTCATTACTTATTTATAATACAAATCTTATGCATTAAAATCCAGTTTTGTTCGTTAGCCCTGTCCTCTCAATGTTTAAAATTATGCAAACGTGCTAATATTTACTTTTACATATTTATTTATTTATTTCTATTTAAATGTTGTTCATCAATATACTCACCTCCTTTGTCTTGGTTACTGCTTTATAAATTTTTGGTATTTGTCAAAATAACTTCGTTAATGTTTCTGCTGATATTTTATTCCACTCTGTGTTTTACTTGTAATTTCTTCTATGTGTTTTCTTTGTTTGTAAAAAGCAAAAATTTTAATAAATAAAATAATAGTATAACACAATCGACTTAAAGATAATTAGAAAGAGTTTGACAAATATTGTCTCAATAATTTAAATTAAAAATATGAATAATTATAACCAATATACAATAAAAATAGCCTAATTAGCAGTAAAGACTTTTTAATCGACTGGCAATGTTATTAAATCGCTGCAACTATTACAATTGTCACGACAAATCATCACGTATTTTCGACCATGCGGATTGTTGCAAAGATTACAATCGTCATGACAAATCGTCACGCATTTTTAACCATGGATTTTGGTCATTCTAAAATTGATGTAATATAGATGCTTATATTATAAGCATCGTGCTTAAATAATTCATTTTTAGCAATAAAATTAATTATTTAAATAGATGCTTGTAATATAAACATATCTGAATTACATCAATTTTAGAATGACCAAAATCAATAGCCGAAAATGCGATCTATCATGACGATTGTAATAGTTGCAGCAATTTATAATCATTGCCAGTATGGTCGATTAAAAAGTATTTACTGCTAATTAGATTAATTATTAACTGGCGAAGTATAAATGTTACTTATTTGGTTTTAATAAAAATAGTGTTAATTATTCTAATAAAATGTTATCTGTTCTAACAACAGTATTACACTTACTCAGGTTCAATAATTAAAGGAAAATTTCTGTCGTCCTCAAACAATTATCTATAGGCGCTAATAGTATATACACAGTACAAAATTTTGTGTATTTTTGTTAAAAATGGACCTTGTTAAAGTTTTTGTGTTAAAAATGTATCATACTTATTTGTTAATTTAACTAATTTTTATTACGTTATCTAATTTTTTTGTGTTATTTAAATAAATCAAATGTAAAAATAACACATTTTATATTTAATCGTAAGATTAACATAAAAATAATGTAGTTTTGTTAAAAAAATATCCTTTTTATTTATATTTAATATTATACAGATGTCTACTGTCGTACACACAAAAATGTTAATGTCATGGTCAAAATCGAATATGTTACTCAAAACTCGAAACGCGGAATTCCTAGGATTGACTGGCCAAGTCTGCGGAGTCTCCAAGCGTCTTGATTAAACTAGGTTCTAGAAATAGATTAAGAGATAGATTAGTTTCTTTTATACGGGAGAGGGGCTCCGCCTGTGAAACTTCCCCACCTATTTGTGTAATGTATTGTGTACTTATACACATATATTAGCAAATCACAAATCTTTGACCAAGGCGCTTGGCCGTTCGGCAAAATTGATTGGTCAATCCTAGGATTGTCCGCGTTTCGGGCTTTGACCATCATAACATATATGTAGAACAAGCATTCATTTATGACCGTCAGTCTTCGAATCAACATATCAAGTCAAACAGACATTTGATCCAGAAGATTAAAAAATTGAGTGTAAAACATGGAAATTGAAGCACGTAGAACACCGATACAAAGCTTTTACGCCGGAATGGCAATATTTATAACAGGTATTTATTACAGAAGTGCAATGTATGCAATAAAGTAAAAAAATATTTTTAAGATAATTAAAAGGCTATTAACGTCTGAAATATTTTTAAAACGTCTTTGAAGCTAGTATTTGTCTATTATTTGTTCTTTCTCGGAATAACCAAAAGATATCCTAGGGTTAAAATGTCCATAAAATTTAAATCATACATTTATTTTGAATGTTCCTTGAATTTCTCCAAAAGGCATTTTTAAATAACATTTCGTGCTATCTGGTACATATACGAGGTGTCATGTAATATGCGGACCAGTGCTCGTGGGCAGATAGAGCGGGTATAAAATTGATTCAAAAAGTCCTTTACGTTTTGTAAGTTTCTCAATAATAATGAGAAATTAATTAATAAAAATATCAGGAATTAGGATGCGTCCGTGTCCGTGCGAATCGACGAAAAGCTATAATACAGCACAACGTTCACGTTGTTAACGGCGTAGCAAGGGATTGGAAGAAATGTTAGATAAATAATAATGGCTATACAAGAGCGACATTCGTGCATTGTTATTTACAGAGCACTTCTCCTAATATTTCGCCACGCGCGTGTAGCAAAGTGACAGCCTGCAATGTATATGTACATACACGTACATATGTATGTCACTTTGTTATTTTGTCTTATAGGTGGTACTGGTTTTGTTGGAAAAATATTGACTGAGAAACTGTTACGAAGTTGCCCCGATATTTCGACGATATATCTGCTGATACGTTCAAAAAAAGACAAGAGTCCCGAAAGCCGATTAGATAAAATGTTTGAGAAACCTGTGAGTATCTCGGAAACAATATCGAAACGTGATATATATTTGTAAATAATCGCTATTCAAATTTATAATCCATAGCTTTTTGACCGAGTAAAAAAAGAAGTACCCAATTTCCGCAAAAAAATCGTACCTATCATAGGCGATCTCGATACAGAAGACTTCGGATTGTCAGAAAATGATAAGAACATACTGATAAATCAGGTAACTAATTCAGATTATCAATATCATTAAATCATCTATACTATTACATTCTAATACAATAAATAATGTATTGCATATATATTTATAAAAGCATTACATTTTACATATATTTAATTATAATTATCGATGCAATTAGAAATAAATTGTGCACCATTTTCTAAATATCTTTCCTACTTAAAGCATGTATATTTATTATAGGTATCCATAATTTTTCACGTGGCAGCAAATGTACGGTTCATCGAGAACATCAAAACTTCTACGATAATAAATGTTAATGCTACCGCTACCATCTTAAAACTTGCTAAGCACATGCCAAATTTAAAAGTAATGCCTTTTATCTAATATGTGTTCTAGTAATAATAATTGGCAAAATTATTTATATTTTGCATTTTCACTAACTTTAAGAGAGAAACATAAATTACGTTTAATGTTTATCTTGCAGTCATTTATTCACGTGTCAACAGCCTATGCAAACTGCCATGTGAAACATATCGAAGAGCGGTTTTACTCATATCCTATTAATCATAAAGACCTTATCACGTTCACACGTAACTTACACGATAACATAATTGAGGAAAAAATATCTAGGTAATTCTTTGATGCTTAATATAATAAAATAATTAAATGTATATTAATAAAGAAAGATAATCTATCGTTTGGCTAGAATCAGTTCACAATGGCCGAATACATATACATTCACGAAAGCGATTGCGGAAGGACTTCTCAGAGACGAAAACGGAAATTTGCCAGTAGGAATATTTCGACCTGCAATAGGTAACAGAATAATTATAAAGACTATAACAGCAATTTTTTTGCTAAAGAATTTATTAAATAACATTTATATTTAATTATTTTCAACTGGTTTGCATAATTATGTGCTATAAAATTCTATAATTTTAAAATAATAATAAACAATCGCGGATGTATGTGTGTGTGTATATCGCGTTTAGGTAACAATAAATTTGATTCTCGCGAATCTACATAACGAGAAATAATTAAAATTTCTTTCAGTTTTATCTAATAGCGCCGAGGAACCACTTGTCGGATGGATAGATAATATGTATGGACCACAAGGTGTCACGGTGTCCTGGGCACTTGGTATCACAAGATTTCTTTCTTGTAATCTCGATGTCAAGGCAAATATCGTGCCCGTCGATTTCACGGTAAATGCTTTGATCGCTAGTGCGTGGAACGTCTATAATCAATTCAGGTATGATGAGATATTTAAATACAGAGTGCAAGTAGAAACTTGCATATTGCTTCCTCATAGTTCTTAAGTGTGCAAGTAGAAATCTGCACATTGTTTACTTATAGTTCTTAAGCTTTTATTTTATTCGATGCATAATTATTAGTATTTATTTATTTGTTTTGGCTTCCTCATAGAGGAAGAATTTTCCGGCGAGTGCTATAGAGTGTGTATTTTTTTCGTTACCGATGTTCTGGAAACCGATTTTTTTATTTTTCTAATTCTTACGGGTCTCTCTCTCTCTCTCTCTCTCTCTTTGTCTCTCGCTGTCTCTCTCTCTCTGTCTCTCGCTGTCTCTCTGTCTCTCTCTCTCTCTCTCTCTCTGACATTAGAAAAATTAAAAAAAAACGGTTTCCAGAACATCGGTAACGAAGAACTATACACTCTATAGCACTCACCGGAAAATTCTACCTCTATTTCATATACAATTCGTTAAGATTTGGTTAATTAGTTCTGGAGTTATAGAAATTTCGGTAAATTTGGCCCATACACACATACACACACACACACACATACATACATACAGACATTTTTTAAAATTACAATTTTTCGACGTTTTAGAACATTCTGAACACGTTCAGAAAAACAGATCAAAAAAAATTTTTTTTACGAAAACAAAGCTTCCTCTATGAGGAAGCAAAAACATCTAATTTACATAAAATTTTACTTCTATTATTTTTTTGGACATCAGATTAGAACATCAGTTAATGGCATGATAATGGTGTAACTTTATAAATTGTTTAAATTATCTTTTAAACATAATTTTTAATGACTTGTTATACATATATATATATATTATTTCTTAATGCTTGTTACAAACTAACATTATGAAGATATAACAATTACCTAAATATGAAAGGTAACATATATCAAAATAACAAAAGAATTAGTATTCAGTTGCTATTATCATTTACCTGAATATCAGAAAAATATTCTATAATAAAACTATTCCAAAATACTATAGTTTGTGGGAGGAAAGCATATTTTTAAATAGCATGATACACTCGGGCGAATATGTATATTTAAATATATTAGCTTACACTATTCGGTATTGTATGATGCCATATATTTTCCCTTTATGGTTTACGTCCAAAATAAAATACTATATCGAATTTGCGTTTGATTCGGTCATTTTTTCCCGGCTTTATTTATAAATGCTATAAGCATCTGTATAAATCGTAGCCCAAGGTATCATCACGTAAATTTAAATGTCGTTTCTCTTACTTGAAGTATACATTACATATAGTTTTTATCAAAACCAAATAAAATTTTATCTATAATTACCGTAATCACAGAACTTAGCATATGATTATAAATAACTTTGATATGTAAAGAAGTATAATGTATAACATAATTATGTTTAAATAAATTTATCTTGTAGGAGAGGCAAGCAGGATACATTAATTTATAATTTCGTGTCACCAGTCGATGGACCTAGTTGGAATGAATACCTTAATGCATTTGCCGCCACAAATAAGATGTACCCCTTGTATGATGCCATATATATTCCCTTTATGGTTAACGTCCAAAATAAAATACTATATCGAATTTGCGTTTGGTTCGGTCATTTTTTCCCGGCTTTACTTATAGATGCTATAAGCATCTGTATAAATCGTAGCCCAAGGTATCATCACGTAAATTTAAATGTCGTTTCTCTTACTAGAAGTATATATTACATAGTTTTTGTATTAAAACCAAATAAAATTTTATCTATAATATGAAAAATTATAATAGTTTTATATGCATTTCAGAATGTGGAAGTTATGTAAGAAGATCGACAAATTTTCCGACGCGATTCGACCGTTTTGCACAAATGAATGGAGTTTTTCAACTGACAATGTTCAAGCAATGTGGAATCATCTCAGTGAGGAAGATCAGAAATTATTTCAATTCAGTATGGTTGGATTTGACTGGACAAAATATTTCTTTGATCATTATATGGGCATGCGTCTCTATCTTCTAAATGAAGATAACAGTACTTTAGAAGTTAGTCGTATCAAGTATAAGAGGTAACAGATAATTTTTAAATTTTTGATTAATTTTGTTAGTTTAAGTTAATTTTTATTAATTAAAAAAATTCTTTAATTTTAGACTTTATTGGATACACCAAATACTCAAAATTGTTTTTGCCTTTGCCGTTCTTTGGATTGTCTGGCTCGTATTTACAATTATATGTACATAATTTTATAATATAAAGGAAACTAATACATATGAAACATATATATAAAACAAATTACACGTTTATTTTATATATATGTTTCATATGTATTAGTTTCCTTTATATTGAACACACCTACTTTAAAGAATTTCTTTCTAATGTTGCATGTATATCTTGCCAAATATATATAACTCAAAGTAACTTTTATATAGATTTAGTTATTGTCAATTGTTTGTTAAAAAGTTGTTAACAGATAAATAAAGAATTTAGACCGTCATGCTATACAATCAAATTAGAATAAAATGTCATTTACAGTCAGAGCTTGGATCTTAGTAGCCTAATATTATTTCTGTGTGTATCTATACATACACATCATATTTTCCAACCTTAGTAAAATCCCTTCTCTCTTTGCAATAAATTCTTTACATAGTTATTTAGATGCTTAGCATTAAAGTTAAATCGATTTAATTAGAAGGGAGAAAGGGGATTTTATTACTCCAACGGGAACTGTATTGTAAGTCTGATTTAGTCGGAGCGCAGTTTATTAAGATTGGAAAGTGTTACGCGTCATCCGAGAAGTCGTGCACGACATGCGCATAAATACACAAAATTATGCACACATACAGGTGCCGCACTAAAGCGACGGACTCTCGGACGTACAAGTTGTGGACACGCGCACACGTACACGATCGTCACCACTCTTTCCGTCTGGCGGCGTTAGCAAAGGGGAACCGCGGCGCCGATAATCGCAGGTCACCGCCGCGGCGCCGTCACTGTGATCGCCTCATCGGCGTCTCGCTCGAATCGAGGGAACCAATAAGGACTCGTTTCGACGGAACCGGGGTAGAGTGGGGGATCGTGACGGAAAAATCGGGCATTCTGCCTGTAGCCACGGTCAAATGTACACGCGGTAATTGAGTCCGAACAATTTGTGCGTCCGAGAAAACGGCAACAAGAGCGAGGGTCCATTGAGACATTGTCGCGTGTCCGTCAGGCGACTCAAGGCAACAGCCTCCAGGCGTCGTCGCCGGACGGGGATCCAGGACAACAGTTCTGAGGCGTTATCCCGGCCTTACGCGTAGAACGTAAATAGAAGCGAAGAAATGCGTCGATAGTACGTATCAAAAATCGAATCTTGCAAACCACCGTGACATTTTAAATTGAAGTTGTATTGAAGTGCATAAACAATAAATTTTATACGGAAAGACAGAGTTTATGTGAACAACATCTACCCTGAATACATTCCAGAAAGTATGTGTATGTATACACACAGAAATAAGATCCAAGTTTGGACTGTAAATGGCATTTTATTCTAATTTGGTTAATACAAATAAAGTTAACAATGGATATTAAATAAAATTTAATCTCAAATTTATTATATATAAATTATATATTATAATATACAATTATTGGAAAATAAATGCACTTAGACAATTAAAAAGTTTTTCTCAAATGTAAACGTGCACGTCTAATAATATTGTTCCACCTGTTGTAAGCGAACCGGTAATTATACAGCACCTAACAACAGCGAATTGCTTACCATAAGAAATTCAACCCTAGCGACTGAAACCTTAGTTACCATTCCATCTGAAAACCTGGTTGCTCGGGCTCTATCCGATGCAATCCAACCCCGAAGCCAAAAAGCGCTGACAATTGAAGGTTACGAATCTAACACAGGAACAATCCGAGTTAGCAATTGGACATCGAACCGACTGTAATAAAAGCCGTCGATAGGAAGATCGGGCGGGCAATTACGCGACAGTACGCGTACCCGTCACCCGTGCTGTCAAATGATTCACGCATTATCTATAAAAACCGAATTTTCTAACTATAATCGGATTTACAAGAAATAACTCGGAACCAGATTAAAACTCATTTCCTTTTATTAAATTTGCGTTAAATTTAATCTCGAGTGTTGACCATCTCCTCTCTTCCGCGGATTGACGAACCCCTGAATCGGGCCCTGAACATTCCACGGCATGCCACATGCCACAATTAACACACCCGCGCTGAGAGGGCCATTAGGTTCGAACCTGATCGAGCTGCTATCGGAAGAAATCGTAAAGCATTCTCTTTACGACAAGCCGTTGTTTGCAAATGGATACTTTAGAAATTCGAAGCTGAGCCATCGAGTCATTTAGACGTACTTGCTAATATGTTATGAGAGATTTATAAAAGGGCTGCGAATAAACATATATGTTTATCTCAAGAAGCTTTGAATTCTCATTTCTCCGCGCGAACGTGAGCGAGTCTCGGGCTCAACAATACTATATTTCTAATTAAGGAGGTGGCTTAATTTCGATGGCTTCATCGGGGGGAGTAGTGGGGTGGGACGCGGGGGTTCTGGCAACAGCGCACTAGCATTTGAAGTAGTGGGAGAGAAAGGGATTGCTCTGATTGGTCGCCGCGCGTATGGTGCGTGCTGCTGTTTACGTCGTTCACGACCGTGGCAGTCTAGCAGACGAAAAATCAAGCAATTTATGCTTTAATAATTAATTTTTCTACAAAATGTGCGGTAACTTTCCCCTTTCTTTCGCTCATTTATTTGTAAATTATTAAGTTACATGTGCATATTTTTCTTTCCTTATCATTTGCATTTTTTCTTGCACTTATTTCATTCTAAAGGTATGCAATATATGTCATTTCCCATAAAAACTATAAGAACCTATGTTAAAAATGCAGCCAGTTTCATGCAATTTTAATATGTTGTTCTGGAATGCAAAATAGAATTATGTGAATTTTTTGGGAATTTTTCACCGTCCCGTTTTAAAATAAATCTACTCCTAAAATTGCACTTTTTAGGTTTTTGAGGTAGATTTTTTTCAAAACGGGACGGTGAAAAATTCTCAAAAAATTCACATAATTCTATTTTGCATTGCAGAACAACATATTAAAATTTCATGAAATTCTCTGCATTTTGTTGTAGCCATCGAACCACCTTAACATAGTACGATACAAATATGATATAAAAAGATTTTATAAATATAATTAAAAACGCTTTTTACTATTAATTGTATAGTAAAAGGTTAATTGTTAGAATACATAATTCAATTAATGCAAAACTGTTGTTCCTCTAGTAGGTATCGTTCATTCTTTAAAAACTTTTTCGAAATACAAATATTATTTAATAATATTTTGTTAAAAAATAAATTAGATAAAAACTTCTGGAAATAAATAAATTTAATGAAAAACTAAAGATAAATAAAAAAATCAGACCGTCATGCTATACAATCAAATTAGAATAAAATGTCATTTACGGTCAGAGCTTGCAGGATCTTAGTAGCCTAATATTATTTCTCTGTGTATATAATCTACACATATTTTCCAACCTTAATAAAATCTCTTCTCTCTTCGCAGTAAATTCTTTATACTTAATTATTTTGATACTTAATATCAAAAGTTAAATCAAATCGATTTAATTAGGGGGCGTATGCATACGCAAACGTATTACTAATACACATTATAATCTTCAAAAGATATATTTCTATTACATAAGTGTAACTATCATTATGTTTACATTAAATAAATTAATACCATCGCAGAAATAATATTTTGTGATAGTAACACAAAATCGTGATAATAGTTATATTTGTGCGCAAATTTCTGCGAATTAGTAAAAAGAAATAATAAACATATTTTTCAGTTTCATCTACCGCTAATGAACCGCTCATCGGATGAAATAACAACTTTTTAGAGGAAATAGGGATGACTATAGTGTATCTATATCAAATAGTTTTCAAAGATTTATGCTATGCAATCCTTAAGTCCCTGTAAATTTTGTTTCCAGTGATCTCACCGGAAATCTTTAATTGCAAGCGGATAAAATATCTTTCAATTCAGGTAATTATCACAGATATAATTGCCATGACGCAAAATCTCTTTTTTTACAAGCAAAATTATTATTTCAATGAATTATTCAGATACATTCTTAATGCATATTAATACATTCTCATCTGATCCACGCGTATTTGATAGCGATAAAAATAATTATTCTTAAATTATGATTGCATTGAAATTATTAGATATGCAGAACTATTTCAACGTAGCATAAATAGCATCAGAGTGCAGAGTTATAGCAAATACGTATAGCATCAAAGTGGATGTTAAAATAAAATATTGCTGTGATTACACATTGTGAACATCAACGCATGATTATTTCGATACATGAAGAAACAATACATACGACTCAAATATCTTTAAATATAGCTTTGTAGGAGAGACAAAGACATGTTAATTTATAATTTCGTATTGCCGGCCGGAGTTGTGAACGCTTATTGATACAGCCGTGACGCAATGTGGATGTTTTTGATAGAAATAAAATTGTTAAGAAAAAAGTTGGTAAGAAAATTAACAGTTAGTCTTATGTAAGCGGGTATAAAAAATAATTTTAAAAATCTAACTTCAAGCCTATTTCTAAAAACTTTAAATTAACATTTGGTCGAAATAAGCTTGGAGTAGATTAATTTTTTATGCGGCGAAACCTCTCCTCCGTCAACATAATTCCAACTATTAATTTTTTTTTATAATTTTGTTTCTTTATAATTTTATTTTTATTACATCGCTGTATCATGGCTGTATCAATAAAAGCGTCCAGAACACGTACGTTGTGAGCGTTTTTGAAATTGCCATGATCCCAACTTCGCGTTGTGGCCTTTTTGCATATGCCAGAACGCGTTATAGTCAGTTCTTTCGCTCAGTGAGCATTTTCGGTCTTTGCGACCGACATATCCCAGATAGCACAGGATATCCTATGGACGTCCATTTTATGTCCATTTTACGTCCGGACGTCCATGGACATAAAATGGACGTCCATATGATATCCGATTTTGGACATCCGTCACTAACCCATAATTGGACGTCCATAGGATGTCTGGTAGTGGACCTCAATGTTTCGCGCGCATTTGTCGTCTTTTGTCTGTTGACTCGGCCTCTACGCGGCGCGCTGCTCCGTCTCATCGAAAAGCGCGGTAACCGCCTCGTCCTTCTTCACTTCACGTTTTGTTGAAACAGTAATAAGTTTAACATTTACTCGCAGTAAAGCAGTAAGTATCCTCTAATATTAAAAGTTGTATATTTTAATTATATGTAAAAATAATGGCTTTGATATGAAAAAAAATTGGTCGGTTATAAATACGCAGAATTATAGGTTATAATTACAACGCAGATACAATCCGGGGCAGTAAAGTACACATATACTTATATTTTCTCATCGATCTTTTGTATGTATGTATTTAGATCAATGCAATAGAGTCAATATTCTCTGCCTACTTCTATGCGCCACTTGTCTCATCCGGTCTCATCGAAGAGCCGGCTGGAGCCGGCAACCGCCTTGTCCTCCTTCGTTTCGAATTTCGTCGTAGTAAAACTGTAAGTATCCTAATATTAAAGTTGTATATTATATGTAAAAATAATGGCTTTGATATGAAAAAAAATTGGCCGGTTATAAATACGCAGAATTATAGGTTATATTTACAACGCAGATACAATCCGGTGCAGTAAAGTATACATATATACTTATATTTTCTCATCGATCTTTTGTATGTATGTATTTAGGTCAATGCAAGAGTCAATAGATTCGATCTCTGCCTATCTCTATACGCGCCACTTCGTCTCATCGGTCTCATCGAAGAGCCGGCTGGAGCCGGCAACCGCCTTGTCCTAGCTCTTTCGTTTCGCGTTTCGTCGAATATACAATTGTAAGTTTAACATTTATTACTTGCAATAAAACGGTTATAAGCAGCCTTTATTAAAATTTTATATACGTGAATAATATATTTTTAGTATGATAAAGAAAATTGGGTTATGAATACGCAGTAGAATTATATAGCTATAAATTAGATCTTTATTTTGTAAGTATAACGCAGATTGTACAGTCCGGTGCAGTGAAGTTTTATTAATTATTTTCTCCTTTTTGTCTTTTTTTGCCTCTCAGTCTACCTCTATCCGTCGCCCCGTCTTATCGAAAAGCCGGCAACCGCCTTGCTCTCATCTTTCGTTTCATATTTTGCCAAAAGTTATTTTGTACAAGTTCTACAATCCAAGTGAGTATCATAAATAATATATTATAGTTTTTAAAAATGCCTAAAATAAAAAGAAAATATTATAAACGTGCAAAAGAAATAGCTGATGCATCTATTGATATCGTGCAGTCTGTTTGTGATACATCTTCATCAGTAGCAAGTATTAATAATGTATCATCATTAATGCCTCAGAAAGATAAACTAAACACGACTTACTCAAATAGTTTGGATAAAAATTCATTGCAAATAACATGTGCCGTTGATAATGATAATTATGATAATGATAATTATGATAACAATAATGATAATTATGATAACAATAATTATGAACTAATAAATAATGATGAGAGAGAAGAGGCCCTTGATAGCGACAGTACTAATGATGAAGATGATATTGATAGCTATATTAGTGATGATAGTACAGTTAATCGCAATTTTTTAAATAATTTTGAACGTTGTGAGAATGATTTTGTAAGTACATCACAATTCTTGCAAGGATGGGCTGTTAGAAATCGAATAACTCATGTCGCACTAAATGAATTGTTAGAACATATGAAATCAAAATATCCAGAACTCCCTCGAGATGCCCGTACTTTATTAGGCACTCTGAGGAAAGTAAATGCAGATGATGTTGAACCGGGACGTTATTATCATTTTGGCATAAGTCATTGCGTGGAAAAACTTGTAAAAACATCGTATTCTTTTCAAAATTCACAAATAATCGAAATTATCATAAATATTGACGGTTTACCTTTGTCTAAAAGTTCCGGGAGTCAAGTGTATCCTATTTTATGCAGTTTGACTGATAATTATAACAATGTTGGCATTATTGGAATTTATCATGGGTATGAAAAGCCTGCGGAGGCTAATAGTTTTTTACAACGTTTCGTGAATGAAGCTCAAGATTTAATTAGTAATGGTATAACAGTTAATGGAATAACTTATCCGTTTAAAATTAAAGCTTTTTGTTAGGGATATCGCAAATTCTCGTACTCAAAGTCGATGTCCCTATCGATATATCGGGGCGCCATCAAGCGTTACCGACTGCGTCGTCGGGTTTACTATCTACCATTTATTGTGATCCATGTTCTTCTCAATAGTCTGTCCGTTCTGTTTGGTTATCTCTCTACTCTCGATCATCGCGAACGCGGAGGCAAATTACTTTGTATCGAATCGTTTCGTTCATTCATTTTATGTTAAACGTATTCTTCCAATAAACACAAGAGATACATTCGGCTTTACATCCGTCTCGTTTTCTCGGTCGTTACCTATCCCTGCATAGCTCGAACAGGTTATGGGCCCAGAGCCGCAACGACAAAGTGAAGAAATACTTTTTCATATCTAAATTCGCTGAATCCACGCGAGAGTTTCTTTGTTCTTTCCGGGCGTGATACGTCGTGAACGCGATATATCAACCGTGACGCGTCATAAGTAAATCATCGTCGTTAAAGTGCGTTCCGCGAATAAATCGACGATGGCACAGACAAATACAATTAACTCTACGCGATTAGAAACGCTAACCAAGGACAATTACGATACTTGGGTGATACAAGTGGAAGCATTACTCGTTAAGAACGATAACTGGGGCTACGTGAGTGGCGAGAGGCCATGCCCGAAATCTCGTGGCGATGCCGACGACGCAGCAACTCGAGCAGCCATCGCAGCGTGGGAGAACGAGGATCGCAAGGCAAAATCTGACTTAATCCTAGCTATAAATCCCTCTGAGTTGAAGCAGGTACGTGGTTGTAAAACGTCCAAAGATGTGTGGGATAAATTAAAATCCATATACGACTCGAAAGGTCCCGCGCGCAAAGCAACGTTACTCAAACGCCTTATTCAAACAAAAATGTCGGAAGGCGGGGACGTTAAGACACACATCGCTCAATTTTTCGATGCCGTCGATAAGCTAGAATCCATGGATGTTCAGATCAACGGAGATCTTCTCTCGATCATGCTTCTCTATAGCCTACCTAGCAGTTTCGAGAACTTTAGATGCGCGATAGAATCTCGCGACGCGCTGCCAAACGCTGAGCAATTAAAAATAAAAATCGTAGAGGAATACGAAGCGCGAAATCAAGTCACCGTCAACGAATCAGGCGCGATGCTCGCTCACGGCAGGCGCAACCCGAATTCGAAATCCGGCAAGAATAACGCATCGACGTCACATAACGATAAGAACGCGAAAGCACCTTTTCGTCCTAAATACAAATGCTCTTTCTGTAAGATTACCGGCCACAAATATGCTGACTGCCGTAAAAGGAAGACGCAAGAAGCCGAAAAAGCAAACAATACGGAAGCGGAAAGTTTCTTCGCGGAAGTCGCTCAGTATTCGTCATCCGAGCCCGCCAAGGGCGTAGGCGCAAGTCAATGGTGTCTCGACAGCGGGTGCACGTCTCATCTATGCAAAGACGCTCGAATGCTGACAAACTCGATGTCCACACAAAGCGACATCAGGTTAGCCAACAACGCAACAAGTACGGTGGATGCAAAAGGGAACGTAGAACTTCTCACGAGAGTTAATAATAAAACTAAAAGGATTCGACTGGAAAATACCCTGCATGTTCCAGATCTGAGAACCAACCTATTATCTGTAGCCAAGATTGTGGACAAAGGCTATCAAGTCGTATTCGGCTCAAACCAAGCATCCGTAAAGGACATCAAAGGAAATATTAAGCTCACCGCTGAACGTCAAGGTGACTTATATATTCTGAAAGGATCCGGCGAACAAGCTAATACAGTCTCGCAGAAGAAATACTCTGATACCGAAATCTGGCATCAACGCCTCGGCCATCTTAACTTAAGAGACTTACTACTAATGTCGAAAACTCAAGCAGCATCCGGATTCAAGCTGAAGGATAACTCCAAAGTTTCGAACTGCGAAATATGCATCACACAGAAACTAACAAGTTTTCCATTCTCATCTCGAGCTAACAGATCACAGCACCGCCTCGACATCATTTATTCTGATCTCTGCGGACCAATGCGAGTAAATTCAACGGGAGGCGCGCGCTACTTCATGACGCTCATCGACGATCATACAAGATGGTGTCAAGTCTACTTTCTGAAGAGTAAGGATGAAGCAACAAGCAAATTCATCGAATTCAAGAACTTCGTCGAAAATCAGACAGGTCTCAAGGTGAAGGCTTTTCATTCGGACAACGGAAAGGAGTTTTGCAACTCCGCCATGGATCGTATATTGAAGGATTCCGGAATTCAACGACGCCTAACCATTCCGCATACTCCTGAGCAAAACGGGGTAGCCGAGCGGAAAAACAGAACGCTGATTGAAACCGCTCGTTGCCTGCTGGCACAATCCGGACTCCCGACACAATTTTGGGCAGAAACTATCAACACTGCGAATTACATACGGAATCGTTGCATCACTAAGAGTTTGGATGGATGTACTCCTTACGAACAATGGAAAGGCGAGAAGCCCGACATAAGTCATCTTAGATCATTCGGATGTAAGGTACACGTTCTAAATAAGAATCCGAATAAGGGAAAATTCGAGCCCAGAACCGTCGAAGGCATTTTCGTCGGTTATGCTGACACTTCCAAGGGTTACCGCATCTGGATCCCGAAGGACCGAAAAGTCATTGTCGCAAGGGATGTGAAATTCCTGGATGGATTCGACACGAATAACACTTACGAAGACTTCATAAGTAATGAAACGACAAATGGTCGGACGAAGCTTCTCGATGAAGATGATGACTCACTTCAAAACCTAGGGATAGATATCGCAAACAATGATGAAATCATCGACATGTAGTATGGACTGCGCGATCACTACATAAAAGCCTTCAAAAAGTGTCCGGAGAATTAGACAAAGAGGGAACGAGGTAGAGGTCAATTGCTCTCTTTTTCTAATGTTTCTATTGGTCGCTTTTATCCCCACTCAGAGGATGTAAGGAACGTATTGCAAAGACGATGAACCCATTTCTTCGTTTTATAAAGAGTGTGTTTATCGTCAATTGACGTCGTAGATTAATTCTGAAAAAAACATTCTTTAATATAAGTATGGTGTTCACGTGTTTTATCTGCAAAAAGAGATCAGACAAATCGCAAGATTTGTCGTTTCATCGGTGAGTAATAGTTTGTAACTGCAAATATTATTAGATTATTAATTATTAGATTGGGTTATGTATCACGCATGTGACACTTTTGTGAATTTTGGGTTATTTTTTGATTGTAGATTTCCGTCAAACTCTATCGCTCGACAACAATGGCTAGATATTATTGGAAAATCGGAAGAAGTCATAGGAAAAGCAACAACCATTTGTTTGAGACATTTTGACACTGAATGTTTTTGTTATGGGCTAGTCGACGGAAGAAGGTTTCTGAAACCAGGGACTAAACCAACTATAAATCTTGGTATAAGTGCTCCAGTAAATATTCCGAACGCAACAGAATTTTCATCCATACAAACCAGTAATATTCCAACCAATGAACCAGCATTGCGATCAAGTATTGAAGAGTTGGCCACATCAAATAAGTAAGTATATTATGCATTTTATTTTAAGTTTTTAAATATTTTTGTTTATGCAGTATTAAAGTTAAATATATGATTTTGTAAACATGTATGTATAAATATTTTATAGGCGGAAACAAGAACCACCACTGACTAAAGTTATTGCTACAAAAAAGATTCGACTAACTAATCTCACATGGGAAGAACTTTCCGAGTCATCAATGCGAGGAAAAGCTTTGTGGAACGCTGCAAAACAAGAGCTATTAAATAAAGAAAAAAAGATTGAGTGCTTACAGCGTAAAGTTCGACGGTTGAAACAGAAGGTTTTGAGCTTAAAGTTGTTGACAAAACATTTATTTAAGAAGAATTTAATAATGGAAGATGAAGTAAAACTCTTACACGTAAGTGATATAGAGGATGCTGTTAATGAACGCAATGAATAAATTAGTACATTCATTATTATATAAATATGAGAATCAATGTCGGTCTTGCAGTAGTCTGTGGCAGATCTTGGTGCCTAATAATAATTATTTAATTTTACAATCTCCTGCTCAATATGTGAACTGCGCGTCACATATTCGTCGATCAATTATTGTGATTAATTATTAGATTAGATTAGAATTTGTAAATGTATGTACATACTGTAAGTTTATTATTTTTATTTTTCTGAAATAATCACAGCAAATAAATTAGTAAGTTAATCATCAAATTTAATAAATCTTCGCTTATGTCGTAATTATACATACATCAATTGTAATTTTATTTAAAATACTAATATCAAATTTTATTTCATTTTATTAAAAAATTTTTTATATTGCGATTATTTGCATTGGACTCTATATTTATGAAAGGAGGAATCTGCAATGTCGGCTTTGGTTAAATCTTGGTGCGACATAGATCAATTTTACTGCATTTTTTATTTACTTAGAAATTAATTTATTATATATTATTTATTTCCTTTAGTCTACGATGGATCCCGTAGCTGAGGCCTTGTTTAAACAAATTATTTCAAAGAAAAAAAAAATCTTAGAATTCCCATTACAACTACGAACCTTTGCATCAACTCTTCTATTTTTGTCACCAAAGGCTTATGCATATGTACGAAAAGTATTTTCTCTCTCTCTACCTCATCCTTCCACTGTTCGAAAATGGTTTACGTCTATTGATAGTAGACCAGGAATATCTAAACCAGCATTGCAAGTACTTGAAGGAAAGCTGCTACTAGCTCAGAAAAAGAAAAAAACTTTATTATGTAGTGTTACAGTTGATGATATGGCCATTCGAAAGCACTTACGATGGAATGGAACAAAATATACCGGTTTTGTCAGCGATGCTAATGATAGTAGCGATAAAAAGAAAAGCACTGTAATGGCAACCCAAGCCATGGTAGTGATGGTCGTTTGTTTAAATGAGCATTGGAAAATTCCTATAGGCTATTATTTTATTGATAGTTTAAATGGAGAAGAAAGAGCACGGCTTGTATCACAATGTTTAACGAGTTTGCATGATATTGGAATTAACGTAGTTTCACTGACGTTCGATGGAGCACAGAGTAATGTAAAGATGGCTAAGAAGCTAGGTGCAAAATTTAATTTTACAGAAAAAGCGAGCATGCATTTTCCGCATCCTGTTACCAAAGAGCCTATTTTTGTAATAATTGATGCCTGTCATGCCATTAAACTAGTTCGGAATGCGTTAGCTACAAGAAAAGTTCTATACGATAGTGAAGGAAATGCTATAGAATGGAAATATTTTCAGGCCCTTGTAAGAATACAATATAAGTATGGACTACATGCAGCCACAAAAATCAGAAAACGTCATTTAAACTGGGCCCAGGAAAAGATGAAAGTTAAATTAGCAACACAGACATTCAGCGCGAGTACAGCTCACGCGCTCCATTTTCTTAGATGTGATGTAAAACATCCCGAATTTGGTGGATCTGAAGCCACAGAAAAATTTTGTTTCATTATGAATAATTGTTTTGATCTCCTGAATTCTCGACAAAAAGTGGCTAAAGTTCCCAGTAAACAATGCATAAATGGAAACAACGTAGCTGAAATCCGATCAAATATTCAGTTATACAATACTTTCATCAGTACACTTAAAGATGGTAATAAACCGATTTTTGAATCAAAACGAAGAATGGGTTTCTTTGGTATCATGAGCGCCTTAGAAAATGTTGTTGCTATATTCGATAAATGGTCAACGTCAGAAACTGCACCCTTAGAGTATTTGCTGACATACAAACTCTCTCAAGATCACATCGAGCTCTTCTTCTCAGCTATTAGATCTCGCGGTGGACACAACAACAACCCGACCGCCGAGCAGTTTGAGTCTGCATTCAAGTGGTTATTGGTTTATGCGCAAATCAAAGGCTCAGATAATGCAAATTGTCTACTTCAAGATAGCACTTGTTTATTACAAACTCCCAAAGTTCTCGATAAGCCGGCTCCTAAAACTCATGATAATGATATTGTCGACATACATAAAATCAGTAAAACTCTTAGGGTTTCTTCAAGCACTTCTTTGGATCATGACTATTGTATACCCTGGGTATTTAGAAATGTTAATAAAACGTACATTAATCACATTATCGCGTACATAGCAGGTTTTATAGCTAAGAGTCTAAGTAAGTCTACTGTTAAATGTGTGGATTGCGTAAAATTGCTCAAGTCTGAAAAATGTTTCTCCGCTATACAGACTAAGAAATGTCAAGGTAGATTAATGAAAGCTTCAGCTGATTTAATACAAACATGTCTAATAGCAGAAGAGCGTTTTAGAACGCACAACGTTTTTCAAACCAAAAACATTTCCAACGTCTTGATAACAAGTACTCTTGAATATATTCCACCCACTGTATTTGAGAATAAGCGAAACTGCGGAGATGATCACCGTTTAAAACTACTTATTCAAATTCTAAAAAAGTTTTTTAAAGTTCGATTACACCACGAAGGAACATCCAACTTAGAACAACGAGAGCAGCTTAGAATAAGATCAAAATGTAACAAAACCGTTTTATTTAAAAATCAATAAAACTTCTCGAAATTAAATGTAACATTTTTGTTATTTTTATATAGTATATAATATATAATGTTTATATAGACTTGTAATATGTGTTATGTAAAATGGTTATAATGCAAAATATATTACAATTTTGAAAAATAAATGTGCAAAATTTTTTTCATGAAAACAGCTATTTCTATGAGAAAGCAAAAGGTTATGCACAGAAATTCTGGTGTATTATTATTTATTTGATTGTATTACTATATATCCGCGTATTATATTATACTAAACATCTCGAGTACCTACTCACAAATCGTCGCGTCGCGTAAAAGAGTCACGGTCGGTCTCGCTCCGCGTGTACTTGGCGCGGAGACACTGCCGTGTCTCTTGATTTTCCGAAATTGTATAAAACAGTATCTAAATGCTCTTTAAAGTATATGAATAATGAGAATAGTCGTTAATAAAACAAATAATAACGCTGAATCAAATCGTAAAGCAAAAAATTAAAAAAAATTGAAAATAAATTGTTGACCCCCGGGTGCAAACGCCCGTCACCACGCTACTGAGTAGAAAAAGACAGAGCTTGACCTCTACCGGTCGCTATCTCTTTCTTTCCGACCGGTCACATTTTTCTATATCCTCGCGCAGTCCATACTATATGTCGATGGATGAAATGATCCATCGTCGAGCACCCGAAGATCCAGCAGATGCTGATATCACGGCTGAAGATGAAGACGAGGATGACGATCCGCTACCATCTGCAAATGAAGATGACCACTTCAACGAAGATCAACCGCTTGTACGAGGTCCTGGACGTCCACGGAAGATTCGTACCGGGAAACCTGGTCGACCAGCTAAGCAGTACCACATGAAAGGACCGGTTTTGCAACAGAGTCGGCCCGCGACCGTTGAGGAAAATCCCGAAGAAGAGAATATGGCCGAAGATCTGGAGTGGTTCGACGCGCAGTTTGCCATGGCCGCTTCTGAAATATCTCTTTCTCAGGCTGTTTCAGGTCCAGACGGTAATGAATGGCAAGACGCTGTGTATGCCGAGATTAAGTCTCTCGTAAGCAACGACACCTGGACACTCGTTGACAGACCCAATGGCGAAAAGGTGATAGGCTGCCGAACCGTGCTGAGGAACAAATACAAGGCGAACGGAGAGCTGGAACGAAGGAAGGCCCGCGTAGTTGCAAGGGGATTCTCACAACGTCCTGGCGTAGATTTCCACGACACATTCGCCCAGGTTGCAAGACTCAGTTCGTTGAGGGCGCTCATGGCTGCGTCCGTAGAGCAAGGCATGCGGATCTCACAAATTGACATCACTACTGCCTATCTAAATGGCATAATGGACATGTTAGTATACATGGAGATGCCGGAGATGCTACAGGAGATGCTTGAGAGGATCATTGCGACCGAATCTAACGCTGTTCTGATCGAGAAGGCTAAAAAGATGTTGTATGCGCTCAAGAAGGGTAACAAGGTATGCAAGCTCGAGAAGGCAATATACGGTCTTCGTCAGGCAGGCCGTCGATGGTACGAACGACTGGACGAAGCTCTCAAGAAACTTGGACTGACTCCAACCCATGCCGACCCGTGCGTGTACTACGACAAGGAGAAACGAACGCTGGTATTGGTCTACGTAGACGATATTATCATAGCTTCTCGCGATGAAACCCGCATCATTCACTTGAAAGAAGAACTGGCCAAGGTCTTCGTAATCAAGGATCTTGGATACCCAAAATATTGTCTCGGGATTGAAATATCTCGGATCAAGGACGGGATACATCTATCTCAAGCTGGATACATCCGTGACGTTCTAGACAAATTTGGCATGACCGATTGTAAGCCAGTGAAGACACCTCTGGATGCTAGTGTCAAGCTGCATGGTGCTGTCAAAGACACGGACGTAGACGAATCAAAACTACCCTATCGCGAACTCCTAGGTTCGCTGATGTACCTGGCACAGGGAACTCGCCCTGATATTGCTCACGCAGTAAGCGCACTAAGCCAATGGTGCACCTCTTTTAAACGAGTCCACTGGACATCTGCCAAGAGGGTACTCAGATACCTCAAGGGCACCATCAACCACGGATTGTACTACACGAAATGTGGAAAGGCCCTTATCGGATATACGGATGCTGATTGGGGCAACTGCGGCCTGGATCGCAGGTCGTACACTGGATCTGTGTTCCTACTAGCCAACGCTGCTATATCGTGGGAGTCGCGAAAGCAAAGAACCGTGGCTCTCTCATCCACTGAAGCGGAGTATACCGCCCTTAGCGATGCTGCAAGGGAAGCCATTTATTTATCTAAACTTCTTTCAGAGATTGGGTTACCATCACTCGGGAAGGTAACACTTCATAACGACAACCAAGGCGCTGCGAAGCTGGCTGTCAACCCGGTCTTCCATTCAAGGTCAAAACACATTGACATTAGATGTCATTTTATTAGACAGGCCCTGACGGATCACCGGATCAACCTCGTCTATACACCCACGGAGGACATGATCGCCGACGTTCTTACCAAGGCACTACCGAGCAGCAAACATTCGTTCTGTACCAATGGACTTGGGATGAAAGACATCGCAGCCTCACGCACTCAAATTTGAGAGAGGGTGTTAGGGATATCGCAAATTCTCGTACTCAAAGTCGATGTCCCTATCGATATATCGGGGCGCCATCAAGCGTTACCGACTGCGTCGTCGGGTTTACTATCTACCATTTATTGTGATCCATGTTCTTCTCAATAGTCTGTCCGTTCTGTTTGGTTATCTCTCTACTCTCGATCATCGCGAACGCGGAGGCAAATTACTTTGTATCGAATCGTTTCGTTCATTCATTTTATGTTAAACGTATTCTTCCAATAAACACAAGAGATACATTCGGCTTTACATCCGTCTCGTTTTCTCGGTCGTTACCTATCCCTGCATAGCTCGAACACTTTTATTTGTGATGTACCAGCTAAATCTTTTATAAAATATACAAAAGGTCATTCGGGTTTTTATTCGTGTTCAAAATGTGAAGCTAAAGGCAAGTATTATCTTAATAGAGTGTGCTTCCCGTATTTAGAAATTTTCAATCTAAGAACAGATGAAAAATTCAGACTGAAATCACAGCCAGATCACCATAGAGGTACATCAATATTAGAATTAATTCCGGATTTAGATATGGTACTTGGTTTTCCATCAGATCCAATGCATGCAATTTTCTTGGGAGAAGTTAAAAAAATAGTTCTTTTATGGTGTCATGGAACATCTCGTGCTAAATTATCATCGCAACAAAAATCAATAATATCAACGTTATTAGAAGAGCAAAAATGTAACATACCATGTGAATTTAATAGAAAACCAAGATCATTATTAGAAAGTAAAAGATGGAAAGCCACAGAATATAGGGCATTTTTGTTATATACAGGGCCGGTCGTATTAAAATCTATACTAAGTCATGATAAATATTTAAATTTTATAACTTTACATATAGCTGTCACTATTTTATCTAGTTTAAAGCATATTGAACTGTATTTAGATTATGCTAAATTATTATTACGATACTACGTTGAAACATTTATTATTCTGTACGGTAAAGAAAATGCATCGCATAATACACATAATTTATTACATCTTTGTGATGACGTGAAAAAATTTGGAATATTGCAAAATTTCAGCGCTTTCCCATTTGAAAATTATATGCAATCGATATTGAGAATGATACGTAAAAATGATAAGCCTTTGGAGCAAATTGTTTGCCGGATAAGCGAACAAAATAATTATATAAATCCTAATTAAAAATTAATACAATGCAATAAACCTCAACTATTAAATCCGCATTTAAATGGTCCGCTTATCAATTGTCACAATTATAATCAGTTTGCTAAAGTAGTATTTGAAAAATTTTCATTAACAAATAAAGAACCAGATAATTGTTGTTGTTTGTTGGATGGAAGTATTGTAACTATTTTGAATTTTGCTTCTAATAACGAGAATATTATTATAATTGGAAAGAAGTACAAGACACTTAAAGATTTTTATACGGAACCCTGCAAATCTTCCAAATTAAATATTTATAAAGTACGTGATCTCGGCAATTTACAGACTTGGAATTTGAATCAAATCGCAAATAAATGTGTTAGATTAAAATACAAGGAGACGTACATTATTTTTCCACTTTTACATGCACAATCATAGATAACAAAAGCTTTTGCTTCAGTAATATTTGTCTTATAAAGTACTTAAGTAATATTAAATCCTTCTTTTTCTTTTGCTACTGTAAATTGTAATAATATTTTTCATGGTTAATGCTTAACATGGTACATCAAAAGACGCATTAGTTTTTCGTAGAACTATTTTTACAATTTGTGACAGAAAGTTTCGCTTTACCTTTTATATTTGTCTAGAAATGGCGAAACCGACGTGGACAATTGTACAGTTTTCTGCAGATAATACCGTTGAAGCGGTACCATCAACTTGGATAGAACACAATAAGTGTTACTGGCCTCCATTTAAATATGAGCAAGTTATCGCAGCAATAAGGAAAAATACAGAACGTAATACATGTTGGCCATGTTACGATATCATCACATTTCGGAATAGCACGTACGGTTAGTAATATTTTACTTAAAAAATAAATGTTTAATATTAATTTCTTACAAATAAAGTAATGTACATATCTGTACCTTAAAGGTAAAGGATTGTATTTCCAGTTTTCATTAAAATAGAGTTAATATATTTTTCAATATACTATAAATTGTGTAATGATAAAAGATCTTATGTCTATTATTACTAGTTTAATGTAATAAGTAAATAAAATAACTAGTTTCTAAGATACAATGTTTAACAAAAGTTGTATTAAAAATTTTCATAGTGCCTTAACTTTGGCCAGGTGTTGACAGTTGTACTATTAAACATGTAAGTTAAATTACTTTACTAAAAGTTAATTAAAAAATTACTTTATTAAGAACTCAATAAGTCGAGTTGCTTCTTTTATATTATATCAAATTTACTATTGTCCTATTTAAAACTTTGATTCTTGATTTCTCTCTGAATTGATAATAATGGAGATACGATTCTTTACAGTCTCTAAGGTACAGGGGGTCGATTATGTATCTTAAACAAAGTAAAAATTACAAAAGTGAGGAAACTCATTGGAGTACGATTTCATTGGTCGAAATCTAGTAAATCTGTTCACTTTTTGCATTTTTACCTCGTGAAAAGATACGTAATAAGCCCCCTGCTTTCGATACAATAACTGTTGTTGTAATATCGCTGTAATACGTCTGTGTTGCTTACACTTAGAGTTTTTTGCTCTCTCTCTCTCTCTCTCTCTCTCTCTCTCTCTCTCTCTCTCTCTCTCTCTCTCTCTCTCTCTCTCTCTCTCTCTCTCTCTCTCTCTCTCTCTCTCTCTCTCTCTCTCTCTCTCTCTCTCTCTCTCTCTCTCTCTCTCTCTCTCTCTCTCTCTCTCTCTCGGGGCTAAGTGATGATTCTGCGGATACTTTTGATGTCACTTCTTTTCTATGTTTTATATACATGTATTATATACATATACATATATATATATATATATATGCATATATAGCTACTGTTTGTTATAATGTAAACATTTATTTGCATAATTTTAGATGACTATAATACGGCAAGACGGAAGACAAAAAAGGCCGAAGACACATCGGATTTAAATTCAGAGGTGGACACAAAAAGAAAGCGGGTGAAAAATCGACTGTACGAAAATGAAACCGATGATAGTGATGAGCAGTGTAATATCGCGAACGCCTCAACAAAACAAAAACAAATGAAAGGTTTATTTCAGTATAAACATTATTCTCTAAAGTTAATATTAAAGTCCTCGTGTTAATATTAAAGTCTATTTTATATTGTAATGTATTTGCCAAAAAATATACTAATTATATTTTCAATTTTTTCAGAGAACGAGGTGAGGAAAAAAAATTAAATCACGTACAACAGACACGTTACAATCTTCAAATGAAGAGTCAGAAGAGTCTGACAGCGTCCTCCCAAAACATCCGCAAATGACAGGTACATTAATTAAAATAAGCAATCTATATTCAAAATTTCCTTTTATTTAACTAAGATATCAAAAGACATAATAGAGTGTCTCGCGCCAAGTACACGCGAAGCAAAACCGCACCGTGACTCTTTTACGCGACGCGCCGAGTTACGAGCACTCGATATTAGATGTAATATACATCCAACTCTCTTTTTACATGATTTTCTCCGCGTTTTTCTTTTACACATATATATATATATATATATATATATACACACAAATAATAAATTGAGATTACATATGATTATATTATACATATGTACATGTACGTACATATATATATATATATATATATATATCATGTGTGATCTTTTTCACTTTTATTTAAATAGAATATTGAACGACTATAGCTGCATGTTATAAATCAAAAAATCATATTTTCCATAAAGTAGAGTTGTATGCACATATAATATTGATATTGATATTTTGTAGAATCCAATATTAAGACGAATTTAAATGTAAACGCGGGTGGACCTAAAATAAGAGACATACCGAGAACGCGTGAACTATTAAATAACAATCACGTACGCAATGACGCTAATCTCAGCAATGCCCGTAAGTCATCTACTCCAGATGATAATGGTAGTATACGTATCTTTTTTTTTTACAGTTAAGCATTGTCATTATTGAATAGGTAGATGAAGTATAATATTTAAATATATTCTTTCTCTGTAGAAATTGCGAAATATTTTAAGGAAATTATTCGTCAGCAAAGTCTCTTTAAAACTCACTTGTGGCAGATGGAAGACGATTTGATAGAAATAAAAACTATGATAACCGGTAATCTAAGACAAAATTTGGATAACAATAATAAGCAGCAAGATACAATTTATTCTTCCTTTGATCTTCCACTGAAAACGGTGGAAGATATCGAAGGGGCTGTGGAGCAATTCTTACAAAATAAAAATAATTTTGAACGCTCGGTAATACATATGCTCTGTGCAAAATCGTAAAATATTTTCATATCTTGCAAAACATAAATATTGTGTATAATAATGTAAATATATGATGTTTTGTTGCAGTGTACAGAAGCTTGTAGAATAGGAGGCACATGTTCTTATAATTTTATGAAACGAAATTTGGACCGGTTGGTTAGCAATAAACTTGCACAACAGTACAGTTGGTTGGGCGCTAAACTGAAAAGAAAATTTTGTAACCTCCGAATTGCAGAAATGTTATTAAGTAAGTGTATTTTTAATACATAAACATTTAAAGATCAACATGTGCTAAACATTAGAAACATATAATACAGGCATTCTCGGTCATGGCTGGATTTTAAAGCTTAATAATGAATATTAATTAGTATTACTTAATATAATAGCTTTGTAGCAACAAAAAAAAATTTTTTTTTTAAATTTTAGTATAAAAACAATTCACTGAAAAATTAGTTTGATATACAATAATATCAAGAGACACGGTAGTGTCTCGCGCCAAGTACACGCGGAGCGAGACCGCACCGTGACTCTTTTACGCGACGCGACGGGTTGCGAGTACCCGAGATGTTGAGATCTCGATAACGAGTGAACGGATCAAGTTTTAAGTAGGCTTGATCGATAGTTGGGGTCAAAATAAGGGGGGTATCTCCTATATAATTTTCCGCTACGTGCCTTACGAGCGGAGATATTGCGACGCAAATCCAAAATGTGAAAAATTTTTTTTAAGATACTACTTCCTAACGCCGATTATAACATACGTGTAACAAACAGATAACAGAGAAATGTCGCTTTCACTTTTTCGCCACTGGCGGCGCTTTCGGGCTCGCCAGTTTCGATATCGCGCGCGTATTTTGAACGATCTAGTAGATAAATTATAGGTCGATAGACTTATCGGTCAGGAGGAAGATTTCTATTTAGGTAAATTAGGTAATTATATATATTGAGTCAATTGCTTCATGTATATCTAGAGAGATTTCGTATCTTTACATCGTATTACCACCGCTGCCGGAAAAGAAAGTCTCTACGCTTGGCAGAAAGTGCCGCTAGGAAATTTTTAAGTCGATTCTTATGAATCAAGCTTGAATTCGATGTCTATTAGGTATATATCCCAGGTTGCCGATGACGAGGTCCACATAGTGCGCTTCGTAGTTTTTGGTGTCTAGATGTATTAATACCTTGAATTCGATGTCCACGTGTCCCAGGTTGCCGATGACAAGGTCCACATAGTGCGCTTCGTAGTTTTCGGTGTCTGCGTGTATTAATACCTTGAATTCGATGTCCACATGTCCCAGGTTGCCGATGACGGGATCCAGATAGTGCGCTTCATAGTTTTCGGTGTCTAGGTGTAATCGTACGTTGAATTTGATGTCTAGGTGTCCCAGATTGCCGATGACGATGTCTAGATAGAGAGCTCCGTAGTTTTCGGTGTCCAGGTGTAATAATACGTTGAATGCGATGTCTAGGTGTTCCAAGTTGCCGATGACGAGGTCCACATAGTGCGCTTCGTAGTTTTCGGTGTCCAGGTGTAATAATACGTTGAATGCGATGTCTAGGTGTCCCAGGTTGCCGATGACGATGTCTAGATAGTGAGCTCCGTAGTTTTCGGTGTCTACGTGTATTAATACCTTAAATTCAATTTCTAGGTGTCCCAAGTTGCCGATGACGAGGTCCACATAGTGCGCTTCGTAGTTTTCGGTGTCCAGGTGTAATAATACGTTGAATGCGATGTCTAGGTGTCCCAGGTTGCCGATGACGATGTCTAGATAGTGAGCTCCATAATTTTTGGTGTCTACGTGTATTAATACCTTGAATTCGATGTCCACGTGTCTCAGGTTGCTGATGAGGAGATCCACATAGTGCGCTCCGTAGTTTTCGGTGCCTACGTGTATTAATACCTTGAAATTGATGTCTAGGTGTCCCAGGTTGCTGATGACGAGGTCCAGATAGCGCGCTCCGTAGTTTTTGGTGTCTAGGTGTAATAATACCTTGAATTCGATGTCTACGTGTTCCAAATTGCCGATGACGAGGTCCACATAGTGCGCTTCGTAGTTTTTGGTGTCTAGATGTATTAATAATTTTAAATCCGAATGTAGGACACGTAGATATCGAATTTGAGGTATTAATACACGTAGACACCGAAAACTACGGAGCGCACTATGTGGATCTCGTCATCGGCAACGTGAGACACCTAGACATCGAATTCAACGTATTATTACACCTGGACACCGAAAACTATGGAGCGCACTATTTGTAACCCGTTATCGGCAACCTGGGATACCTAGACATCGAATTCAAGCTTGAATCATAAGAATCGACTTAAAAATTCCCTAGCGGCAGAACTAAAATTATGTCATGACATAATAAAAATTCGTTGAATTAAAATTATGTTTAGACATAACAAAAACTGGACAAATTAAAATTATGTCTAGACATAATAAAAATTGGATAAATTAAAATTATGTTTTAACATAATAAAAATTGGATGAATTAAAATTATGTCTGACATAAAAATAATTCCGCATTTTTATTATGTGTATACACATAATTTTAATTCATACAATTTTTATTATGTGTACACATAATTTGTTTTCGAATGAACGTAAAACGTATTTGTTACAATATCTATCCATTATTGAAAATCGATATGCGCGACAAAAGCTCTTGTATATCATTAATTATGTTATTATTTATTATATATATTTCTATCCATATATTTTCAGTATTATTATTGTTACATTAGAAAAATTATTAGCATTTAGGATACGAATCTTTTTCCGTTAGTTTGTAAGTTTCATGATTAAAAAGATCATGTCGTATTATTAACATGTATTAAAAAGATAGTAGTAGTATTATACCTCGAAATAACACCCTGTACATACTGTTTATAAAAGGCGTAATACTACAAAAAGGCATGATATCTGTACAAAATTACCTTTTTTAAAAAAAAGGTAAAGAAAAGCGCCAAGTACACGCGTAGTAGTGTATATATGTATCGAAAAAACCTAAGCAGTAGTATATTTACCTAAAAAAACCGAAGTAACAAGTAGTAGACGTAATCTTTGTTTCTCGAAAAATCTCGAAAGAACCTAAGCAGTAGTATCTTTACCTCGAAAAAAAACAAAGTGGTAGTATTATCATACCTCGAAAAAACCTAAGTAACAAGTGGTAGACGTAATCTTTGTATCTCGAAAAATTTTGAAAAAACTTAAGCAGTAGTATTTTTATTTCCAAAAAATTATAACTCAAGTGTTACACATCACAAAATTACGTTACCTTATCAAAAATGAGTCGTGCTTCAAGTGCTCTATTACAATTACAAAAAAGAAATAATATCTCTTTTTAAATTACAGCGCCAATTACAGAGAGAAAATACAGTGAGATAAAAAATTTGTCAATCCCAAGAAATATTTAGTCCGATACGTTCAACTAAACATTTTAGTTAACTAAACATTAGTTGAATTAATTAATTCTTGATTAAAAATACGAAATAAATTGTTCAAACAACTAATATCTAGTTGACTAACTAAAATGTTTAGTTGAACGTATCAAACTAAATATTTCTTGGGATTATCAATTTTTTTTTCTTGGTGTATTTTTCGAGATACAAAGATTACGGTCTACCACTTGTTACTTAGGTTTTTTCGAGGTGAAGAATTACAGAGGTAACAATACAAAATACAAATACTTTATTAAAATATTTAAATTCAACAAGGAAATACAAGGTATTTAAATACAAAGTTTATATATGTATTTTATAAGATTTAATCGCATCGCAAAGAATTACAGAGGTAACCGGTAACAGTACAAAATTAAAATATTTTATTAAAATACATAAATTTTTCTTGTCAAAAAACTTGGCGCTGCTAGAGAGAGAGAAAGAGAGAGAGAGAGACCTTTTACAAATGTAAACATTACTTATATTCTATACTTATTCTATATTTAATTTTAATCGCTTTAAAATCTAAACTTATTGTATACTTAATCATAAGCCGCATTATTCACCGTCACACACACACACACACACACACACACACACACACACACACACACACACACACACACACAAATACACACACACACACACACACGTTACTCACACCCATATCACTCGCTCGCACATACACACCACGCTGACCTAATTTTGAGGTCTAGCTAGCAGCGCCAAGTTTTTTGACAAGAAAAATTTATGTATTTTAATAAAATATTTTAATTTTGTACTGTTACCGGTTACCTCTGTAATTCTTTGCGATGCGATTAAATCTTATAAAATACATATATAAACTTTGTATTTAAATACCTTGTATTTCCTTGTTGAATTTAAATATTTTAATAAAGTATTTGTATTTTGTATTGTTACCTCTGTAATTCTTCACCTCGAAAAAACCTAAGTAACAAGTGGTAGACCGTAATCTTTGTATCTCGAAAAATACACCAAGAAAAAAAATTGATAATCCCAAGAAATATTTAGTTTGATACGTTCAACTAAACATTTTAGTTAGTCAACTAGATATTAGTTGTTTGAACAATTTATTTCGTATTTTTAATCAAGAATTAATTAATTCAACTAATGTTTAGTTAACTAAAATGTTTAGTTGAACGTATCGGACTAAATATTTCTTGGGATTGACAAATTTTTTATCTCACTGTATTTTCTCTCTGTAATTGGCGCTGTAATTTAAAAAGAGATATTATTTCTTTTTTGTAATTGTAATAGAGCATTTGAAGCACGACTCATTTTTGATAAGGTAACGTAATTTTGTGATGTGTAACACTTGAGTTATAATTTTTTGGAAATAAAAATACTACTGCTTAAGTTTTTTCAAGATTTTTCGAGATACAAAGATTACGTCTACCACTTGTTACTTAGGTTTTTTCGAGGTATGATAATACTACCACTTTGTTTTTTTTCGAGGTAAAGATACTACTGCTTAGATTCTTTCGAGATTTTTCGAGAAACAAAGATTACGTCTACTACTTGTTACTTCGGTTTTTTTAGGTAAATATACTACTGCTTAGGTTTTTTCGATACATATATACACTACTACGCGTGTACTTGGCGCTTTTCTTTACCTTTTTTTTAAAAAAGGTAATTTTGTACAGATACAAATTACTTCTGTTACAGCTGCAGGTGCTGCATATTCAAATGCATACACTAAACTGGAATTGGAGAAAGCAATCCAAAAGTGGCTCAAAAGAGCCAAAGAACGCTACGATGCAGAAGTTAAAAAAATCGAAGTACGCGAGAACGCCGAGAATCGCACCCCATGAGTCAAACATCGAGAAGAGACAACTTATTACAACGTCTTGTATTTATATAGCCTTTAAATTTGTTTACAATGTTATACGAAATTTATTATGTGCACTAAGCGGATACTGACGTCGATAATAGGAAGGGTTTTGGCACAATTATATATTTGATTTGATTTTTCTTAGTATCACGCTTAGCTTTTACTTCAGGATCAACGAGGATGTAGTGAAACTTTTGATCCTGCTTTAATGCATTTTTTTCGTAGATTTTTGTTTAAATAACAGATCCAATAAAACTTATTTCTTTTATTTGGAAAAGGGGGTTTTAACCCCAACCTCCTTCCTAGGATCCATCAGTACGTGATTATATAATGTGATAATCTATGTTACATAATTACTATATATATATTATATATATAATACCTATAATATATAATTTAATGCGTTTAATAGTGCGTTTTAATTAATACGTTTAATAATAAATATAGTTTATTGCGTTATAAAATGTTATAAATACATATATTCTATATTTACAGTTTAACTGTTATATAGCTTACAAGTAATATAATATATGGATTAATTCTGCATTTCAGATTTATTATTATTCATAAACTTTTCCTTCATATATTTTTGAATGTTTCTTTTTCAGCAAAAAAATAGTACAGTAGAGAGCACTAAAAATATTGTCCATTTTAGGTCCATTTTAGGTTTATTTCGGGTCCAATTTAAGTCCATTTTAGGTCCTTTTTGGATATCTTATGGACGGACGAAGTTGTGAAAACCAAACGTCCTATGGACGTCCTATGGATGTACGCCGGACTTTATTCGGACGTTTTACGGACGTCCGGACGTCCAAACTCGAACGTCCAGTGGACGTCCACAGGACGTCCATGTGCTATCTGGGATGTACAAGTGCGCGCAAGTACTTAGGGCTAATTGAAAGACTCTCGGATCTTATGTTTCTACAAATTATTTTTTTTAATTATCCGAGATGTAAGTATCAAGAGACACGGTAGTGTCTCGCGCCAAGTACACGCGGAGCGAGATCGACCGTGACTCTTTTACGCGACGCGACGGGTTGCGAGTACTCGAGATGTTGAGATCTCGATAACGAATGAACGGATCAAGTTCTAAGTAGGCTTGATCGATAGCTTGGGGTCCAAATAGGGGAGGGTTTTCTCTTATAATATTCCGCTACGTGCCCTACGAGCGGAGATATTGCGACGCAAAGTCGAAATGTAAAAATTTTTTATTAAGATACGTCGTTATTAAGATACGTCGACGCTCTTCAATATATATATATATATGTCACGTGATCAGAGAAAACGTCCCTTTCACTTTTTCGCCACTGGCGGTGCTTTCGCGCAGTGCAGATAAGTGCGTTCATATACGTGTTTGTACTGCACGCAGTGCAGATGTACTGCGCGCAGTGCAGATAGTTATAGTGCGTTCAGCGTGCTGTCAAGTCACAGTCAGTTCACTTAACTTACCGAGAGATACGGTAGTGTCGGAGCGAGACCGACCGTGTGATTCTTTATTATTACCCGACGCGACGATTAATTCAAGGTAATTGTTTTATTTATATTATTATCTATTATTCTATATATTACTGTTATTTTATTTATTATTATTACTAATATGTTTATGCGATATATTACTATAACTATGCGAGTGTTTACATTTTTTTACAAATATTATTACAGAGAAAACCAGTCGGATAGCTACGACGGCACATTCAATACTGTTAACGAGATGCTGCCATCTACAGCCGAAGCGTTAAGCGGTTCGGAAACATCAAAGTATTTATATTGACGGCAGGGAGCTCTGATGCCGAGGAGTCCTCCCGTTTACGCAAAAGAATTATCGTAAATTATTATTAAAAAAAAGGTAAAGAAAGGCGCCAAGTACACGCATAGTAGTGTGTATGTTGTTACCTCGAAAAAAAAACAGTGGTAGTATTATACCTCACAAAAATCTAATTGTAAGTAACAAGTGATAGACGTAATCTTTGTATTTCAAAAAATCTCGAAAAAACCTAAGCAGTAGTATCTTTATCTCGAAAAAACCGAAGTAACAAGTGGTAGACGTAATCTTTGTATCTCCAAAAATCTCGAAAAAACCTAAGCAGTAGTATTTTTATTTCTAAAAAATTATTACTCAAGTGATTATTTTACAATTACAAAAAAGAAATGATATCTCTTTTTAAATTACAGCGCCAATTACAGAGAACATTTTTCGAGATCGAGGTATAATATTACCACACTGCTTTTCTTCAATTAGAATAAAAGATTGAATCATGAAGAATTACACAGAGGTAACAGTACAAAATACAAATATTTTTTTAAAATATTTAAACCCAACAAGGGAATACAAGGTATTTAAATACAAAGTTTATATATGTATTTTAAAAGATTTAATCGCATCGCAAAGAATTACAGAGGTAACAGTACAAAAAATAAAAATATTTTATTCAAATACATAAATTTTTCTTGTCAAAAAACTTGGCGCTGCTAGACCTCAAAATTAGGTCAGCCTGGTGTGTATGTGCGAGCGAGTGAATGTGGGTGATGTGTGTGTGTGTGTGTGTGTGTGTGTGTGTGTGTGTGTGTGTGACGGTGAATAATGCGGCTTATGATTAAGTATAGGATAAGTTAGGATAAGTTTATATTTTTAAAGCGATTAAAATTAAGTATAGAATAAGTATAGAATAAGTAATATTTACATTTGTAAAAGGTCTCTCTTTCTCTCGAATAATGCGGCTTATAATTAAGTATAGAATAAAAGGTGTCTCTCTCTCTCTCTTCCTCTCTCTAGCAGCGCCAAGTTTTTTGACAAAAAAAATTTATGTATTTGAATAAAATATTTTTATTTTTTGTACTGTTACCTCTGTAATTCTTTGCGATGCGATTAAATCTTTTAAAATACATATATAAACTTTGTATTTAAATACCTTGTATTCCCTTGTTGGGTTTAAATATTTTAAAAAAATATTTGTATTTTGTACTGTTACCTCTGTGTAATTCTTCATGATTCAATCTTTTATTCTAATTGAAGAAAAGCAGTGTGGTAATATTATACCTCGATCTCGAAAAATGTTCTGTGTAATTGGCGCTGTAATTTAAAAAGAGATATCATTTCTTTTTTGTAATTGTAAAATAATCACTTGAGTAATAATTTTTTAGAAATAAAAATACTACTGCTTAGGTTTTTTCGAGATTTTTGGAGATACAAAGATTACGTCTACCACTTGTTACTTCTGTTTTTTCGAGATAAAGATACTACTGCTTAGGTTTTTTCGAGATTTTTCGAAATACAAAGATTACGTCTATCACTTGTTACTTACAATTAGATTTTTGTGAGGTATAATACTACCACTGTTTTTTTTTTCGAGGTAACAACATACACACTACTATGCGTGTACTTGGCGCCTTCCTTTACCTTTTTTTTAAAAAAGGTAATTTTGTACAGATATCACGCTTTTTTGTAGTATTACGCATTGTATAAACTATATGTACAGAGTGTTATTTCGAGGTATTAATAATACGACATAATCTTTTTAATCATGAAACTTACAAACTAACGGAAAAAGATTCGTATCCTAAATGCTAATAATTTTTTTAATAATACTGAAAATATATAAATAAAAATATATATAATATCTAAATAATAACATAATTAATGATATACAAGAGCTTTTGTCGCGCATATCGATTTTCAATAATGAATAGATATTGTAACAAATACGTTTTACGTTCATTCAAAAACAAATTATGTGTACACGTAATAAAAATTGTATGAATTAAAATTATGTGTATACACATAATAAAAATGCGGAATTATTTTTATGTCAGACATAATTTTAATTTATCCAAATTTTATTCTAGACATAATTTTAATTTGTCCAGTTTTTATTATGTCTAGACATAATTTTAATTCAACGAATTTTTATTATGTCATGACATAATTTTAGTTCTGCCGCTAGGAAATTTTTAAGTCGATTCTTATGAATCAAGCTTGAATTCGATGTCTAGGTATCCCAGGTTGCCGATAACGGGTTACAAATAATGCGCTCCATAGTTTTCGGTGTCCAGGTGTAATAATACGTTGAATTCGATGTCTAGGTGTCCCACGTTGCCGATGACGAGATCCACATAGTGCGCTCCGTAGTTTTCGGTGTCTACGTGTATTAATACCTCAAATTTGATATTTACGTGTCCTACATTCGGATTTAAAGTTATTAATACACCTAGTCACCAAAAACTACGGAGCGCACTATGTGGATCCCGTCATCGGCAACCTGGGACACGTGGACATCGAATTTAAGAAATTAAATACACGTAGACACCGAAAACTACGGAGCTCACTATCTAGACATCGTCATCGGCAACCTGGGACACCTAGAACTCGAATTCAAGGTATTAATACACGTAGACACCGAAAACTACCGAGCTCATTATCTAGACATCGTCATCGGCAACCTGGGACACCTAGACATCGCATTCAACGTATTATTACACCTGGACACCGAAAACTACGGAGCTCACTATCTAGACATCGTCATCGGCAATCTGGGACACCTAGACATTGCATTCAACGTACGATTACACCTGGACATCGAAAACTATGAAGCGCATTATCTGGATCCCGTCATCGGCAACCTGGGACACGTGGACATCGAATTCAAGGTATTAATACACATAGACACCGAAAACTACGGAGCGCACTATGTGGACCTCGTCATCGGCAACTTGGGACACCTAGATATCGAATTCAACGTATGATTACACCTGGACACCGAAAACTATGAAGCGCACTATCTGGACATCGTCATCGGCAACCTGGGACACCTAGACATTGCATTCAACGTACGATTACACCTGGACATCGAAAACTATGAAGCGCACTATCTGGATCCCGTCATCGGCAACCTGGGACACGTGGACATCGAATTCAAGGTATTAATACACATAGACACCGAAAACTACGGAGCGCACTATGTGGACCTCGTCATCGGCAACTTGGGACACCTAGACATCGAATTCAACGTACGATTACACATGGACACCGAAAACTATGAAACGCACTATCTGGATCCCGTCATCGGCAACCTGGGACACCTAGACATCGCATTCAACGTACGATTACACCTGGACACCGAAAACTATGAAGCGCACTATCTGGATCCCGTCATCGGCAACCTGGGACACCTAGACATCGCATTCAACGTATTATTACACTTGGACACCGAAAACTACGGAGCTCACTATCTAGACATCGTCATCGGCAACCTGGGACACGTGGACATCGAATTTAAGGTATTAATACACGTGAACACCGAAAACTACGGAGCGCACTATTTAGACATCGTCATCGGCAACCTGGGACACGTGGACATCGAATTCAAGGTATTAATATACGTAGACACCGAAAACTACGGAGCGCACTATGTGGACCTCGTCATCGGCAACCTGGAACACGTAGACATCGAATTCAACGTATTATTACACATGGACACCGAAAACTACGAAGCGCACTATGTGGACCTCGTCATCGGCAACCTGAAACACCTAGAAATCGAATTCAAGGTATTAATACACGTAGACACCGAAAACTACGGAGCGCACTATGTGGACCTCGTCATCGGCAACTTGGGACACCTAGACATCGAATTCAACGTACGATTACACCTGGACACCGAAAACTATGAAGCGCACTATCTGGATCCCGTCATCGGCAACCTGGGACACGTGGACATCGAATTCAAGGTATTAATACACGTAGATACCGAAAACTACGGAGCGCACTATGTGGACCTCGTCATCGGCAACCTGGGACACCTAGACGTCGAATTCAACGTACGATTACACCTGGACACCGAAAACTATGAAGCGCACTATCTGGATCCCGTCATCGGCAACCTGGGACACGTGGACATCGAATTCAAGGTATTAATACGCGTAGATACCGAAAACTACGGAGCGCACTATGTGGACCTCGTCATCGGCAACCTGGGACACCTAGACGTCGAATTCAACGTACGATTACACCTGGACACCGAAAACTATGAAGCGCACTATCTAGATCCTGTCATCGGCAACCTGGGACACGTGGACATCGAATTCAAGGTATTAATACACGTAGATACCGAAAACTACGGAGCGCACTATGTGGACCTCGTCATCGGCAACCTGGGACACCTAGACATCGAGTTCAACGTATTATTACACCTGGACACCGAAAACTACGAAGCGCACTATGTGGACCTTGTCATCGGCAACCTGGGACACCTAGAAATCGAATTCAAGGTATTAATACACGTAGACACCGAAAACTACGGAGTTCACTATCTAGACATCGTCATCGGCAACCTGGGACACCTAGACGTCGAATTCAACGTACGATTACACCTGGACAACAAAAACTATGAAGCGCATTATCTGGATCCCGTCATCAGCAACCTGGGACACGTGGACATAGAATTCAAAATATTATTACACCTGGACACCGAAAATTACGAAGCGCACTATGTGGACCTCGTCATCGGCAACCTGGGATATATACCTAATAGACATCGAATTCAAGCTTGATTCATAAGAATCGACTTAAAAATTTCCTAGCGGCACTTTCTGCCAAGCGTAGAGACTTTCTTTTCCGGCAGCGGTGGTAATACGATGTAAAGATACGAAATCTCTCTAGATATACATGAAGCAATTGACTCAATATATATAATTACCTAATTTACCTAAATAGAAATCTTCCTCCTGACCGATAAGTCTATCGACCTATAATGTATCTACTAGATCGTTCGAAATACGCGCGCGATATCGAAACTGGCGATACCTGCGCCGCCAGTGTCGAAAAAGTGAAAAGGACATTTTCTCTGATCACGTGATATGTAATGAGAGACGGTCGACGTAGAAGAAGTATCTTAAAAATAAATTTTCACATTTGGACTTTGCGTCGCAATATATCTCCGCTCGTAGGGCACGTAGCGGAATATTATGAGAGAAACCCCCCCTATTTGGATCCCAAGCTATCGATCAAGCCTACTTAAAACTTGATTCGTTCACTCATTATATGAGATCTCAACATCTCGGGTACTCGCAACTCGTGCGTTCGCGTAAAAGAGTCACGGTGCGGTCTCGCTTCGCGTGTACTTGGCGCGAGACACTACCGTGTCTCTTGATATTAATATTATATTTATTATTATATTACAAAAATAACAGCTCGCGTAAAAGTAGTAATAATAATCAATCTTGATACGTGACGGATATCTCGTAAGTTACGACTTTGAATAGAATATTTTCTCAATACTGAATTCAACATTATGGCCCGGTTTCACCAACGTGATTTAATCTAATCGGTCGATTAAACTCACTCTTCATCTCTTTCCAACTGTTCCCCTAGAAAGAGACGAAGAGTGAGTTTAATCGACCGATTAGATTAAATCACGTTGGTGAAACCGGGCCTATGCATTGAGAATTAAAATGTCTTTGCAGATATACTTGAATCGTTTCAAGGATGTAATATTAATACTTCTGTCTGATACTTATTTAATTAATAGCGTTACCTAATAACACATATGTCAAACTTTTACAGGAAATTCCACTTCTGCAGTTTTGGATGGCATTGCTGTATTAACAATGCTGCCGAGAGGTGAAGATTATACAATGACAATTCCTTATGCACATTGCAAAGGCATTCTTATGGGAACGTTGTCTATGGAACTCGGTGGAAAAGTCAACATAATATGTGAGAAAACTGGGCTATCAAACTGAATTAGAATTTAAACTTAAGGTAACAAATAGTATATTTTGCTGCTTTTTTGCATAATTACCAAAATTCTTAAGAAAATCGCGATTTAAAAGCTGATAGATCTTAATTTTATTTTTTACGTTACAGTTCTACCTACCGGATTGTGGAGGCAATAGAGATTGTGAAGCATTAATTTGACAGTAAGAAAAACGAACAGACTGCAGAGGATATATTCAGTAATGATATATTATGATACCTCGCGCCAACCCAAAGATAGAAGAGGAGGAGAAAGAAAAGATGCAGTATGTATTTGACGTCTTACAAGTTTATGTGCACATATAACAAGTTTATTGTTTGACTATTGAGAATATATTTTTGAGAACTTTTCTTTTACAGAGTACTAGTATCCAACTTCACTGAAGATCGATTGGACAGATACGAGATGTACAGACGATCTGCATTTCCAAAAGCAGCTATAAAGAGGGTACGCACCTTATTTTTAGTCGTTATTTACAAAAGAAATAGCCGTTCCATTAAAGAAGTATTATACTAAATATGTTTCACAGATTATGCAAACCATAACAGGCTGTTCAGTGTCTCAGAACGTTGTCATAGCTATGTCGTGAATTGCTAAGGTATTTGTTGGCGAGATTGTTGAAGAAGGTACGAGCTCTTTCTTATAAGTACGGTTAGAATATTGGAATTTAATTCTAGATTATATTGTGCTTGTTGCATAGCTTTAGATGTTATGGAGGCCTAGAATAAAACTGGTCCATTACAACCAAAGCACTTGAGAGAAGCTGTCCGCAGATTAAGACTGCAGGGTCGAATACCGAATGGTCGAGCGCACAAAGCTTTTTTCAGGCTATGATTAGTCCAATATTTACGACATATTAATACAATGCTTCTCTTATAGAAGCCTACCGATATTAGATTTTATGAGCGTAATCTAAATATAAATTATGTAATTCGCTTAATGATCAAAACTGGGCTTTTTACGTATTAAATTACTATGGCTATTCAGCTTTTACATTCAAAGCGTTATCGGCAGATAGTTAAAATTTATAAATTTGTGGTAAATGTTTTACTAGCAATCGTTTTATATTTTTCATCTTCACGTAAATTAAGTCGAACATAGTCACGTATTTTTATATCGTAAGCAAATTTTATTAATACATAATGATTATCAATTTTAAACAGTTATTATTAACAATTATTATTAAAGCACATAGAGCAGGCAAATAACAAAATATTTTATTATAAACTCAGTACACACACATGCAATCATATTTAACATACGCATATTCATATTTCGGGAGTTTCATGAATACAATAATATTTCTTATGTGATAAGAAAGTCTGATGATAACTTTTAGTTATCTATATGTAATTTCTTACAGCTTACAATTAGTTATATTTTTATACACAGTCAAGATCTTTATGATGTATAATCTTTATAGCATTTTTAAATAAAAACTAATGTAACGTTTTATATTTTGTTGCTATTGGACTTTTTTATCGTTAAATTATTAATAGATATATGATTCTATGTAAATCTATAAAAGTTTAATTATGAAAATATGTATCTAATAATTTTCGAAATATGTAGATATTATTCTGTAGGAACATAATTATATATAAAAATATTAGTCTCTTTTAAAAAATAGTGATAAATTGTAGTACAATTACAAAACTTTGACAAATTAAAGATATTTTAATATAAAAGAAAAAGAGAAAGACAGTGTAATACAGTAAAAATATAGCAAACTACAGAACAAACTAAGAGCTGTTTTATTATATTGTTACACAATCTATATTTTTCATCCTGTTTGCAGGAATATTTATTTAATGTTTCTGATTTTTATTTAACTATGAAAATAAAATAATATATTCTCTGATCGATAAAAAAAATTTAACTATTCTCTTTCTTGCGTTTGTTCCAGATACCGCGTTTATACAGTTTAATATTGTATTATTTTGTATTATTGTGATTTCATCGTATTGTGAAGAGTACGGAGTTTTTTTATCGATATTTATACATAACCGCACGATATGAGAATCTGAAATATAATATGAAAGTATTACTTAAACTAATTTTGACGTATAATATTTACTTCGGATGCGTTATTTATGAAGTATTAATTTTTCCGAGACCTTGCATCGTCAGGGCATTTGCGATTTATGTGCCGAATTATGAGCACAATATAGTTATATCGATTTACCGATCCGTATAATGAATCTGGCAAAAGGTAAAGTTGCCACGTTTATTCAAAGAGTATTATTCTGTATGTTGTTTACATACAAATGTTTTGCGATATACAAATACTTTATCGTAATACAAATTACCTCGAAAAAAACAAAGTGGTAGTATTATACCTCCAAATAGCTTTACCCTGTACATACTGTTTATAAAATGCGTAATACTACAAAAAGGCGTGATATCCGTACAAAATTACCTTTTTTAAAAAAAAGGTAACAAAAGGCGCCAAGTACACGCATAGTAGTGTATATGTTGTTACCTAAAAAAAAAGTGGTAGTATTATACCTCGAAAAAACCTCAGTAACAAAGTGGTAGACGTAATCTTTATATCTCGAAAAATCTCGAAAAAATCTAAGCAGTAGTATCTTTATTTCCGAAAAATTATAACCCAAGTGATACACATCACAAAATTATGTTACCTTATCAAAAAGAAGAGTCGCGCTTCAAGTGATATCTATTACAATTACAAAAAAGAAATGATATCTCTTTAAATTACAGCGCCAATTACAGAGAGATTGCATATATATTACCTCAAAAAATAATTGTTGCACTACTTTGAAAAGACTTTACATTGTGTCAATTAGAAAAGAATGTATGATAACAATTTTATAAGATTAAAAAATTTTATTTAACAAGGGAATACAAGATATTTAAATAATACAAAGTTTACACGTGTATTTTTTAGTGGTCACAAAGAATTACAGAGGTAACAGTACAAAATAAAAATATTTTATTAAAATATTTAATCCAACGAGGGAATACAATTTGTTTTTAAATACAAAGTTTATATATGTATTTTTTAATAGAATAAAAGATTTAATCACAAAGAATTACAGAGGTAACAGTACAAAATAAAAATATTTTATTAAAATACATAAATTTTTCTTGTAAAAAAACTTGGCGCTGCTAGACCTCGAAATTTTAAATAAATAAATGAACTTATCGTATACTTATAAGCCGCATTATCCGCCGTCCGCGTCGTCACGCACACCCATATCACTCACTCGCACATCCACGCTGATAATCATTTAATATTACTCCCATCGCATTCTTCTCTGAATTATTTTTATTTATTGTTCTTCTTATTTATTTAAAATTTCGAGGTCTAGCAGCGCCAAGTTTTTTTACAAGAAAAATTTATGTATTTTAATAAAATATTTTTATTTTTTACTGTTACCTCTGTAATTCTTTGTGATTAAATCTTTTATTCTATTGAAAAATACATATATAAACTGTATTTAAAAACAAATTGTATTCCCTCGTTGGATTAAATATTTTATTAAAATATTTTTATTTTGTACTGTTACCTCTGTAATTCTTTGTGACCACTAAAAAATACACGTGTAAACTTTGTATTATTTAAATATCTTGTATTCCCTTGTTAAATTTAAATAACATTTTTTAATCTTATAAAATTGTTATCATACATTCTTTTCTAATTGACACAATGTAAAGATTTTTCAAAGTAGTGCAACAATTATTTTTTGAGGCAATATATATGCAATCTCTCTGTAATTGGCGCTGTAATTTAAAGAGATATCATTTCTTTTTTGTAATTTAGAGATATACACGAGACGATAATCTCAGATTTATCCTTAGAATAATGTTACATCTCCTGAATCATGAGTCAAATGAAAAAATATCAACTGATCCCTAAAATTCATACCCCATAAGTTGGCATTAGAATAAGTAACTATCACTATTATTCATTTAAATTTAGTTTCTGTTGTTTACACACAGTCAGCAATATTTAAACAGAATTTGTTTAAAATAATTCATTTATTAACAGATATTTGTAATTTCTCTTTACACAATCTTAAATTTATTACTTATTCACACTTCTCCAATTAAAGATGTATGGGAGGTACAGTCTGAGATGTATAGGGCATAATTTTCAAAGCGCTACCAAGTGGATAAAAATTTGTGAGAATGTTCTTTTAGTCTTCCTGATGTGCTACAAAAAAGTAGAAACAAATCCACTAAACGGTTGCTGAGATATAACGATTTTAATTCACTGATTTTAGTAAAATTTTAGTAAAATCAGTGAATTAAAATCGTTATATCTCAGCAACCGTTTAGAATAGTGGATTCGTTTCTACTTTTTTGTAGCACATCAGGAAGACTAAAAGAACATTCTCACAAATGTTTATCCACTTGGTAGCGCTTTGAAAATTATGCCCTATACATCTCAGACTGTACCTCCCATACATCCTTAAAACAAACAGTTAATGTCGCGTCATCATTTTCCACTTTCCGACCCTATCCCTCGGGACCCTCGGATCCCTCCTATAAACTATGAGAGACATTTGCTCTCGCATTTGCTTGTGGTCCCTGACTCGACAGTTCGAAATTTATTATCAAATAAATTATAGGTTTGAAATCATCACAAGAGTAAAACTCGCTTACTTTAGTTAAAAACATTTCTTTCGGAATCTAATTCTTCAAAATTCTCCTTGTCTATCGTGTTTCTCACAAAAAACTTAAAGCAATACGACTCCTCCAATTCCTGAAAAATAAGTGTCATACATATAAATAGATAAATAAACATACAGACACATTTATTACAGTACATAAATTTTGGCGACAAAGCTGATACTGTGCGACAGTTTTATAATAGAATTATATTTTAATGCATTTACCTGTTCAGGTAAAAATCTCGGGAGTTCCCCGGTCTTACTTAAAAGACTCACGGTGCAGTCTCGCTTCGCGTGTACTTGCCGCGAGACACTACCGTGTCTCTTGATACATTGATATTTTTTGTAAATTAACTTCTCAGTGTGCATTTTGCAATACAATCGATGCTCGCTTATAATCCGAACCGAACGTAATGTTATCTATTGGTCATGATAATGATCCAACGATGGAAGGTATTTTTTTCCTTCCTATTAATCTGGTCGAAATACGACCAGATTGTACCTACATGGCCAGGAGCGACAAAGGTAAGTCCGATCTGGCCCGAAGAAAGAAGATTGCAGGATACGATAAAGGTAAGTGGTCAACATTGACCACAATGGACCACAATGCATAAGGTAACATACACAGAGAATAATAATTATTCTACAACCAAGGAAAACACTTACTGATTTTTTTTTAAGTAAGTTTTCTTACAACAAAGAATATTTTCTTAAATAATAAATATGTAGAGGCTCAGTATGTAAAAAAAATCCAAGTTAAATTCAAGCAATAAGAGAGCCTGAATACAAAGAATACTTTATTCTTACTAATAGTTTTCAAATATCTTGACACAAGTCTTTGAAAACCAGAATATTGTTTTGAGTAAATGTAAAATGTAATGCTTATATAATGACTTTATGGTAGATTTGCGGATTAAGTATTTTTGGGATGCTTATAATATATCCGCAAATCTACCATAAAGTCATTGTAAGAATTACATTTATTCAAAACAATATTGAAAACTATTTAGTAAGAAAATATTCTTCGTTGTAAGAAAACTTACTTAAAAGAAGTAAAATAAAATAAGTAAATGCTTTTCTTGGCTGTAGAACGATTAGTTTTATGTGTGTACAAAATGATTTAATATATCTGTTAATTTGCCCAAAGTAGGGCTACTTATTCTTTTTATATTTCCTCGCATATGAGCGAGATTGGAAAAACCCCAATTAAATCCCACACAATCGTGCGCGTGTCAAAACCCCCAATCAGGTTTCTTATAAATCGTGTCGCGGTATTAGATTTATATTAGATTGTAATACGGGTAAGTAGGGAAATGGATAGGTAGGACTATAGATCGGAATACGGGTAGGTATACTGAGAAAAAAATTGTTAACTTGACTAAATGCGTTCAACTGATTACCATTTTTATAATTAAAATATTCAAGTATTTAAATCAAATTGCATCATATAATTAGATTTAATATATCATGCTCCTGGGTAGTCACCGCGGCCATATTGGATTCTTACTATCGAGGCGAGGAAAACACCCAATTTTGTTGTGCATGCCATTTTCAAATAAAAAGACATTTCACTAAAACATCACTATAGATCGTTTCAGAACACTTCCGAAATTGGCCGAAAACTACCCTTTCCCTCGACAATAAACAAACAGCCATAAAACAAAGCCTAAACATACGGGAAAAACAGCCGTTTAACGACTATCGAAAGGAGGTGAAAACGTTCCTTCCACATGCAAATCTTACTTTTCGGCCAACTTTACGATTTTCACGAATACGTTAAACGTTAGAGCACAAGCACAGAGCGAATAATAAAGAAATAGCACGCACAACAAAATAGGTTGTCAACATGTCACAAGACAGAATTCTCCATTGGAAAGAGTGAGAAGAGAGGGTTCTAATTTCTGCCGCGACGGTACGGCGCCACCGTCAACGCGGAGTTCTCGGCTAAATATTTCAATTTAAAAAATAGTATTCAGTTGAACGTATTTAGTAAAGTTAATAACTTTTCAATCGAAGAAAAATAGAGCGTTGAGCCGTAACAAGGTGTTGATGTTCACATATTCTGTACTTAAGTAAAGAAGTAACGATTTTTTTGGTTGTGATTACTCGTGTAAATTAGAAATTAAGTAAAATAAACTTTGGACTAGAAAGTTCTTCAATAATAAGAAATATTGCAATAGTCACATGTTTTACATTGTGATAATTTCGTTTTATTGTACCGAATGTTACATGGATAATTGTATCATAAGAAATATTGTATGAAATTTTGTTGTATATTATTGTATATTGTATATTATATTTTCAATTTTGTAATGTGTAACTCTTTTATAATGTTGTATGTACATATTGTAAAACAAATTGTAAAGAAAATAAAATACCTAAATGATAAAATTGTAAAAAACATATTCTAAAGAAAAGAGGACCGTCAATCGAAATTGACGGGGGTAGTGGAGGGCCTCTATAGGTTGACCTGTTTCTAACGGATGTTAGTTAAAACTAAGATAAGAACCAATATTTAATTTATAACTAAGAAAATGCAAAATCCAAAATACATTTAATCGCAATGACATTCGGTACAAGCAGGACGGCCTTTAAAAATATTGCTTGCTTATATACATATACCTTTTCCTTAATACTAGTACCAAGTTAAATAAAATTAAATTGTGCATTATCAGATGAAAGCAATACGTTCCCATTTTGCTACAAATACAACTGCATTTAAATAAAAATTGAATATAAAATCAGATTTTTAATACCAGTCAACAGTTATCAAACTTTTTTTTATCTCATTTTGAATCGAACATAAAACGTGCGAAGTAGAGGTGTTTTGTATATATAAAGCATTTTTGAAGTTTTAAAAATGTATTGTCCTAGCGAACTATTTATACATTATCCTAGGAGTTATTTTACATATCTTAGCATTATGTCTGGCTGTTTATGCAACGCACATCAGAGCCAATTCATATGTTAAATCTTTACAGTAGTTTACACATTTACGTATGGTACATTTTCTTGCAATAAATACAGCTACGTTTCAACTAAAGAAATATTGAGACGATAGGATTGTGTTGATATCGAAGTTACCCTTCTGTGGCACTTTCTTGAAGACCTCTAACGAGACATCATTGTTCCTCAGCTTCAGAGGCCTAAAATTTCAATTAAACGATCTTAACAAGACGCATCAACCACATCTCACCTTGCTTCTTGTTTTGCAATTCGCGGTTTTGGATTTCCAACCAATAAATTTTTCAATATTCAAAGCTTTAAAAGATACGCAACGAACTTACCGCCCATCGCTCGTGAAGTGCTTTACGTATTTCTTACAGAAGAACTCGGACAAATCTTCGAGAATGGGTTCGCTGTGGAGCGCGATAAATTGCTCCCGGCAGATCTGAAAAGCAAGAGATATTGCGCGTTGAGGTTTCATCCGGAAATATTTACAGCAGTATATATGTATCTCCATGATAAATTCTTACTCTGTTCATAATATCCACGGTGCACGGATGCGTCCAAAAACAATCGTGCACTGACATAAACGTGATCCCCGTCCGTTCGGAGTACAAGCTCGTTAACATCATGTGGCAGGAGTCCAACGAGTGAATGAAATTCGGCGCAAAGGCATTCTTTTGCTTCACAGTGTCCAACTTCCTGTAAATGGTATTTGTATCGCATAAATTTTATTTAAAAAAATATATTATATAAAAGTAAATACAAGAGATAGTTCCGAAAAGGTCCAAGAATTAGCTGATATTTAGAAACAAGAATTCTTGCGTTTTCCAAATTTGATCATATAGAAGGAACAATGAGAAATATGAAAATATAACGAAACGTGTAAACACGAGCGTTAGTGCGCTCACCTGAAAACCTTGACTTTCGGATTGATTGCCTTATTGTGCTTGGAATAGGGCTGTATGACTGGAAGACCTAATGGCGTCACCCACTGCATGTATTGGTTGCACCTGATCGTGACAACGCGAGCGCAATCCGTAAACCAATTCTGTATTTCCTTCGCGCTCTCAAACATGCTCTGGAGGGACATAAATGTCTTTTCAACTAGATACATGCTGCCGCTCCAAACGTACTTCTGATCAAAATCTTTCAAATCGCTGAGCTGTCTGGCGATCTGTAGTCTAGCGCCGAACTTCGTCACGCCGTACACCGTGGTCATCACAGTCTGTTTCATGACCTTCCTACTGACGTGTCCTTCCAGAGCCTTCGCTATTTCGTTGCCGGCGTCCGCGTCGATCTTCCTGTACTCATCAACCATACCAGCGACGACACTGTACACGTCCTGCGGCCTGTCCGAAGGATACAAGTTCACGCTCTTCGCTCCTATCTCATCTCTCCCGAGCGCGGCATAATGCTGCAAACCGTTGCAGCTACCGTCTTGGTGAACGGGAAGCCGGCAGACATACTCCTCCACGTTCGGGGATTGCAGAGCGTTATCTATCTCTTTGCACGCCGCCAGAGTCTGCCACGGTTCGTCGGCCTTGGTCCACCACATTTCTCCCGTCAGGGGTTTTCTCGCACTGTCCACGATCAGATTCAGTATCTCATTCGCGAACTCTAGCCGTTTGTGCATCGGCTCCCTCTTCTTCAAACCAGTCATGTTTATCGCGTGAATCTTCAACCAGTCCAGACCCTTAGGGCCCAAGGGCTTACCCTGGGCGAACATGAGGATCGAGCGACCTAGGTCCGAACTGAGATGGGTCAGATGAGGCGGCACCGGATATGCCCTACCCCTAAAGTCCAGATTATGCGGCATCCAGAATACCTTGTCCCTAAAGTGATCGGCGATAGACAATTTGTAGAGGCAGTCACACCATAGCGCGTGCATTTCATTTCTCGTGCGCTTGAGTTGAAGCAGCAGCTTTGCGATGTCTCTAGCATTCTTCTCCGTTTCGTTCGCGATCACCTCCGACGAAGGTGGGATTACTGTGGAGGGTTGAGGTACATTCAACTTCTTCGAGCCGCCCTCTCTGAAAATCTGAATCAAGATATCCAATACGGGCACATTGATCTTCCACGGGATCGAACCGAGTTGATTCAAGCAGTCAAACGCTGGATAAAGCTGCTTCGTCGACGTGCTTCTCAAAAGGCGCGACGGTTTCATGTAGGGATCGCGAACAAACGGCACCTTGGAGAGCAGATAACCACCGGTGTTTACGTCGACCCAAGGACGTGGCGGAGAGCATGTCGGCAAGGAAATTGTGTCGAAGGACAGAATCTCCGGATGCGAGTCTTTGTAGAACCTGTGTAAGTAAGGGTGAGGCTTAATTTCCTCCATCAAGAACTTTTTGGAATGGAGCCTGAAGAGCAAGTAGAACGCGGGTATCTGTCGTTCGGGCGCGCCAGGCTTAGACATGTGTGGTATCTTCACATCGTTCACGATGATATTGTATAAAAACTTGCCAACGTTTATCATAGTGTTATGAGACCACTCTGGCACTGTCATTTCGCAACAAATACCAGACTTTTTGGCCTCCTGGACGAGTTGTTGCCACTTCATACGCCCGTTGCTGCTCCTTTCAATGGGATCCTCCTGCATGTACCACTCCAAATATTTCTTATAGGTTTGAATGGAATTCTCTACGATACCACCCTTCATCTTTCGGAGAAACTCGTACCTCTTGTAAATATGCATTCCTAGCGTTAGGTAAAGATACGTCATAGTACAGCTGTATCCCTCGGAGAATTTGGTCAAATGGTCGATTTCGCTCAAAATCGCATTGACATACTCCTCCTTGGGTAACACTTGTAGAAATGGATACAAAATCTTTAGATCGGACTTCATCTTTGTTTCCTTCTGCTTCAGATAAGTCAAGTTTCTCTCGAAAGCCTCGGTTACAGTCGACTTCCAAGTTTCCTCCCATTCCGTGATCCGTTTAATAGCTTGCTGTCTAACATTAGGATTTCCAGTGAACAATGCGACACTCTTTACCGGCACCTTACACTGATTCTCTAAGTCAATCTGCGTACGCATCATTTCCCGCAGTTCGTTCATGGTCACTACTCCCTTCGCCGGGCTCTGATAATCATTGTTCATCGTCATATTCTTCAGTAGATTGCAGCTGTACGCGGTGTCTATGTCTTCGTACTGTATACGGTATTGCGAATCTAATAATCTAATACACTGAAGAACAGTATTACGTTGCGTCGCGTTCATTTGCACGTTCATTACTTCATCAAAAGAGACGCCATCGCGGCTCATGTCTGCCATCACTTCTGCTGCACTCTCTGTAAGGAGAAAATTGTAACAATCAACTCAAATTGTAACAATTATAAAATTATTGTAAGATCCAAAAAAATATCTATGCTTTAAAACTTCTTAGCAAGATCTTTCATTATCTATACGATCTCTGCACATGTGTGTAGAATTTAGAAATATTACAATATATCATTATATATCGAATATATCTGTTATATATCATTATATATCGAATATATCCGTTATATATCCATTATGTATCAATAGCATTATATATAGAATAAGAAAAATCACAAATTATTTAAGAAAGATATTCTGAATTTATTGAAAAACATTATCAATGATGTTAACAACTTCATAAAAAAATCCGACTATGTAAAAAATGCATTGCGTGCATTACATTTCCTTCTTAGAAAATTTTACCTAAACAGTTTCTTTAAAAAAAAAATGCTTAGTTTTTTATATATTTGCAAGTCTTAACATTTTTTTTAATTTGAGATTTGCTACTTTTTTCTCGCCCTATGTGTATATTATTTTTTAAAGCCATATTGATAATCCTCATTTACCTGCTCGTTTCTCTTGGTTTTTTATTCTTCCGATTATCTCGAACATGAAAGCGTACGTTTGGTAGTTTGGCTTGACAGAATCCACCTTCATTATTCTGTAGATCTCGAATGCCTTTTCCACGTGTGCATTAGAGACATGGGTATTCAGAAGCACATTATACAAAGCGGCAGCAAAGACTTTGCTGTGCTTGAGATGGCTTTTGTTCAACATAAGTAACTTGAAGGCCTTATGCTGCATGTTGATTTGTACATAAACGTCCATATGCGCTAATAATTGAGAAATCAGATTGTGATCGGAAAGACGCTTCTCGGATTGATCTGCCTCATTCGTAAAGGGAATTGTAGCATATGAATTTAAAGTCACGTTGTATTTCGGTGTCTGCATACTGAAAAAACAAATTGTGCACATGATATAAAATAAGGAATCTCTCTCCTACAGATTATTCAATTAATCGTACTTACAGCATGCTATCCTGATTTGTATCTTTGGCCTCATTTTTGTCATCTTGCTGCAGCATATTCAAGAAAGAAGAATCCTTAATTAACATAGTGTGATCATTTGTTCCAGATTCTTTCAAATTCTCTACGACTGCAGATGCGTCTAATTGCTCGTCTAATTGCTCAGATTCCTTAAGTATGGCGCAATCTGTATTGTCTACCTTGCCGTCCTAAAATTGATACATCAATTTCTGCAGGTGATTCGACCATCATGATATTTAAATTATATTCTCTGACATTAATATATCTGACTACCTCTACTCAGAAATAATTCTTACATAATTTAATTCCAATTTTGTTCTTAGAGATACATCATCATAAAACTTAATCTATTTACCATATAAGTCAAATCCTTCTCAAGCCCAGTCTTTTCATTGGAATCCTTTGTTTGTGTCGTAATCGTCTCCTTCTTAAGATGAAAATTAGAAATCTTGTGCAGCTTGTCTAGCGTAATATTAGGCTGACCAACCAAGAGAGACATCTGAGCAGAGCTCAATTTGCGAATCGCTGCTTTTCTGTTGCTAGTCGTCTGATCAGTGACTAGTATCAGTAACGATAAAAGATGGTCAGTTACTTATTATTTATTAATTGCTCACTTCTTCATTATTAAATAGATACATGTTACTTTTTATGTACTTTGTTCTCTACACTGACATACCTTCCAATAATTCTGCGTATTTCTTCGAGCGACGTTTAACTTTCTTCTTTTGCAACGTGGCTTGCAGTTCTACTGTATCAGTTGTTGCATAACAGCGTATCACCGTACATCTCATTGCTGAAAGTATACAAAATAAATTATTACAAAGTTCAGATAGATAAGCAGATATAATCCCTTAGTATTCCATTCAATCTTTATGACAAGGTCTATTTATGTCTGAAATATTTTGAGCTATAAATATATATACATACATAAACATCTAGCCAAGAAAAATTGATTAAAGCTCTTGTTAATTTATGACATTGTCACGTTATACTAATTAATATGTAGAAAAGTCAGAGTGGAATACACGATAAAGTGTACAAATCTTTCCTTACGACCGATATCAGAAAAAAGAAAAGTTGCGAAAAGGTAAGAGCTGTAACGAGGTAAGGAAGGACCGAGCTCGCAAAATGTTACTCGCAATTATTCGTAATTAAAGATCGTCTCGAACACGTACCGCGAGGCGGGGTCAGATGATGGAAATTGCAGAACGAGCATGGTTGCGCCCGGTAGGTTTGGACGGCTGAGCGTGTTGACATAATACGCGCATTCTGCATCGAGGCGGCCCGCGTCTTTAGGAAGTTGAACATCCTTACGATGGCCGCGCGACGCGAGTCATCAATTGTCGAGGACGTCAACGTTAATATCGGCGAGACGCGCCAATTGCGCTAACCTCATCGCGCGAACCACCATAATAACACGAGGTCAGTAGTACATAGCATCTTCTTCTTCTTTCCTGGTTATTGGCACATGCGTTCCTTTTCGGATGTTGCGTCGGCCATTATACAATTCGATGTAGTAGTACATAGCAGAAGAGGACGGAGGACGGAGCACGACGATCATCTTTACTCACTACTCACACTCTTTGCACTTCTGCGTTCTCTCTCACTCGTTCTCAATACCGAACCAACGCATACTATCTCGTTTCAGTGCAGATAGCGCAGGGAGTGCAAAAGACGCGCATTAACCAATCAGAATAAGAGTCCATGTGAAATTAGCCAATTGGTGACGAGAAATGCCACTCAAACGAAGGCCATTGCATTAACTTTAAGTCATAATGACACATATTGAATAACAAATAAAATAAATTTATTCGCGTTATTCGTGAATAACGAATACATCGATTATTCATTATTCGAATAAGACAAATCACGAATAATTTATTCGTAATTATATAATTTTTATTGGAGAATGTAATGAATAAAAAGATAATTAATAATCGATCACGAAAAATAATGCATCAATGAAAAATTCAAGTTTACTTTACTTGTAAACGTAAAGTTACAATTTATTAATTAGTATTTTTAATGTTAAATTAAAACAAAGAAGTTGAATTTTACAATTAATTAAATTTTCTTTTAATAAAATAACCTCTGTCATTAATTTTAAAATTAATAAAATAAGAAAAAATAAAAACCAATTCTATTTATGATTACATTCAGTAACAGTTTTTTATACGAGCGCGCACCGATTCCGCCACATGCTTTCCTGGCCACGCGCACACAATACTTTTCAATGCTTTGTTTGTTTAATTTTGTGAAGGAAAATAAAATAAAAAATTATTGAACACTGTCAGCTAACATACTTTAATTTTTAGTTTTCTTGTACCGTTCTTTTATGCTTTCTAAGAGGAAGCTTTGTCTCGAAAACTAGAACTATATAATCTAATATAAAAACGTATAACAAATTTAAAATCAACAACAGTAAATCACTCTCAAATTAACTTAATACCTACCAATGATAAAATAGTTGGAGAGCGGAGAGAACAGTGCACGCGGCTCATATAAAAAACTGTTACAGTAGAGTACCTCAAGTTAATGGTACCTATTTCGATCTGTAACCTAAAAGAGCAAGGTTTTAAGCTTTTATTTCATTCCAATTAGAATGTTTCAGGAGCTCTCGTTGTTTTTCTACTGTGTTCAAAAATGACCAAAAACACGTCTTTTAGCACTTTTGACCCCATTTATTTAAAAAACCAGATACGACTCAGTATTTTCAAGACTAGATTCTTGTTTAGCGCAACCAAATTAGTATAAAAAACTTATTCTCATAAAAGCAATCTGAAAACGATAAGATTTTGTTGACCGTAATTTATAAGATTAATGTGAAATTCGAACTTTCTTACCTATCTATTCATTAATTTTAATACTTATTTATTTATTTATTTACTAATTAATTTATTTATTCGTGTTTTTCTCCCGACTGCTGCCAAACCTTCGGTTTCGTTGATTTAATTCCGGAGAGGGAATTAAGGGTATTATAATGTTCCATCAATGATAGCTGTGTTTCAAGTCCGACAAATAATCGGCGCGCAGTTTATTAAATTATTGTAATTCGTTACTTCTGTAATTAATTTCTTTACTTGCGCACCACGTACCGCGCCTGACTCGTATCGCCGTTTATTAATTTGTTGACATTTTCACGAGTCAATGACATATTCGAAATTTTTTTTTTTTTTTTATAACTATATTTTAATACTTTCATACACAGAATAATGAAGTGAATCAATTTTAGTGTAAAGAGAACACTGGGTAGGCAGTGCAGTCTAGTGACATAAATAAGTGCTAGATTCGTAACTGCGAGGACCCAGGTTCGAATCCACCTGATCACCGTCTTTCAAAAGAAAGACTTCTTGGTTTTCTTTCACACATATAGCAATTGGGCAGTGCTACGGTGTGACTTAAGTGGTAAGCACACTACATGTGCGATATTTACCACTTTGTCTATCAAAGTATATATGTATGAAACCAATGTTACATAAAATGTATCAAAGGTGGATCCGTAAAGGTGGATGTAATAAAACGGTGCGGTCTAGTCGCATAAGTGCTAGACTCGTAACCGCGAGGACTCGGGTTCGAATCCAGCTGACCACAAAAATTTTTTTTTCTTTAAAAAAAAGACTTTTTGGTTTTCTTCCATACGTATCTTCAAAATCATTGATCATTTTTCGTAACGTCTTAAAAATTGTGTCCAAATTCAAATAGTATATAACTAAAAATAAAATTGCAAAGAAAAGATTAATTTCTGATTTTTCTGACAAAATATATGAATATTCGGCGATGATCCATAAAATTACTCATTGTTTGACATATTAAACATAATTTATCTACATACCCCGTTGAAAACATCCAGATGGAAATCCAGATGGTTATCTACATGGATAACTAAATAAAAATATATGTGGATTCCTATGGATTTCGGATGGTTTTGTATGGATTTCCTATGGTTATCCAGATGGAAAACCGTACTGAAAAAGTACAAATGGAGATTCATATGGTTATTTATAAGGCTAACCATATAAATTTCCACCTGTATCCCAGGTCGGATTTGTATGGTTTTCCACATGATTATCCACATGTATAACCAGTTACATTTTTTGGATGGCACTTCATATGGTTTTTCACATGGTTCCCATATAATTTCTCATATAATTTTCCACATGGTTTTTTATATTGTTTTTTGACAAAATAATTCATTCTATTGTCAACGTTTTTTTTTAAATAAAATCCAGGTTATCAGATAAATATTGTCAAAATCAACATGGATATCCAAATGGACTGTTACAAAAAGTAAATGATTATCCACAAGTTTTTTTTACAAAATACAGATAGATTTCCATGTAGATTTTGATAAAATTCTGGTAACTATGATGGATTTTATAAAAATATTCTGGTACAAAAATCTACGTGGCTCATGTAAAATGTATAATGCATTAGATATTCAATGATATTTTATTTGTAAAAATTCTAATCTTTATTGTAACATGATATTTAAAAGATCTAATATTAAAAGTTTATTTTTTTCATATAAGTATTTAATGACTTAACTCAAACTTTATATATAATATACATAAGTTATACATAATTATTAAACGTAAAATACAAATATAAAATGATAAATATAAAATTATTAAAATACGTAAATGTTACAGATATTATGTAATATATAATTAACATAATATAAAATATGCAGTTTATTAGATCTAAAATATACATAGTTCTACAAATACAGCATTGACTTTTTGTACAATTTTTCTTTTCAACGACTTTTCAAGTACTAAGTAAACGTTATTAAACAATAAAAACTGTTTTAACATTAACATTATTAACATCTTTATACATAATTTTTTTACTTATAGTTTATAAATACATATTCTAGAAACAATTTTTTATCCGATTATTTATTTTATTCTGTAAAAATTTGTACCGATTCTTACATTTATCTGTACCAATGCATATTGGGTATACCTGATATATACTGTTGTCGGTGAACAGTCATGATAACACACAATTTTTCAACATTTCTTGTTTCTAAAAATTCAACAATGGGGTTAATATTTATAATTTTTTTTATGCTTGTAAATTCTTCAGAGAAACAGTTTTCTACGTTTATCTTTTTATATACAGTGTATTCATTATTGTTAGCGTCATCAACGATAAATTGTTGTATGTGGATAAAATCACCATTCACCATTTGGGCAAATGAATTATCGGATCGATAACAAACATTATTTGCAGACTTGAATAAACATTTATTTTTTACCATTCTTCCGTATGCTCTAGTACGCTCTATACACAAATTTAATTGATTTATTATTATAGGATCTACTCGTAATTCTTTCCCGAAATATCTATTTATTCCAAATTTCTCAGTTCTTATTGTGCATCTATTTTGTAAGTAATAGCAATAGTCTAATACAGGTGAAAAATCTTTCGCTAAAACATGTCTTTCTAACATCATAATACTTTGCTTAATTGAAAGAGTTCTACATATTTGACTCAAGACTCCTTTAGCGGCATGCACGCATTTTATAATGTGCCCGTTGCCAGATTCAAATGGATAACAAGAATGTGACCAAAGTGGCCCCCAATCAGCAACACTCTGTGAAAGGTGACTGACTTGATGGACATTAAAAGACATCGCACTCTCTCCATAATAATATTGTGTTAAGGCAACAAATCTTCTTAAAAGTTTATCTGCTCTACGTAATTCAGCGTCACTAATGGAAGGTTTTAATAACAAATAATACCCTTCTACTAATAAAGACCAGTGCTGCACATAATTGTGGAAATTAGGTAATTGTGATAATACAGGCAAACTATAGAATAACAGCCAATTTTCCCACTCCGCAGCATTCCAATATTTACGATGGTAGATCGATCGCGATAATCGAACGAGTTTAGTTGGCACCTTGAAGGCTTTTATTTGCTTATCAATAATATCTATGTAAGAATTTGAAATTGAGTATGGCTTATTTGATGAATCAATCCAATATTCTGCGAATTGTTTTGCAATACCCAAATCCATGCAATGCATAGGGTCTGGTACAAAACCATCGATGATATCAAACTGTCTTAAATTCAATAATGGTGAAGCCTTCTTAATACCGAAAACTGATGTATTTGTATTTACTGTTTCTTGAATATGCTGTAGAGTTTGTTCGGCTGTTCTTCTGGCTGGAATTTCATCGAGTAAAGTGTATTTATATATAATTATAAAAATTGCAAATAATTAAATAAATATTAATAAACATAAAAATTAAAATTTGTAAGAATAATGTATAAATAGCAAACCCTGTTTTTGCCCTGGTTTTGCTCTTTTATCTGAAAAAAGTCCTACATTAGAAAAACATTAACTTTAGCATTAGTATAGCATGATATTTAAATTTAATATTTAAATGCATAATAATAATTAAATAACTATTAGCTATCGCGAGAAAAAAATTGTAATTTATAGTATTCTTTTTACTCTTATTAAGTTTATAATTTTAGCTATGCATGTTTAAATGACCAAATCACGAGTGCTAAAAGAGAGATATTGGATTGAAATAGAAACAATTTATTAAACAAACAATACACACGGTTAACGTTTCGACTGTATGTACTTATAGTCTTCTTCGGAACGGATTGATGTATGAAAAAAAAAAAAATCAAAAAACATGATAACGTGTTTAAGTTAGCATACTAAAACATCAAACAATTTCTTAATAACATAAATAAAATAAACAATCTAATTGAATCAGTAAAAACGCCGGAATAATCGAATAAAACCATAACAATATACCTAAATTTATTTATATTAAGAGGTTACATGGGTCTTGAAGGCAAAAAAAGCTTATTTTCTCGAATTTTTTTTAAAGATACGACATGAATTACACAATTTATTTTTTTTTATATAAAAGTACAACATGTAAACAATATTTCCTCAAAATTTCAAAGAAAAATATTAAAAATTCAGCCGTTGGCAATTGCTTCCAGTAGACCATCCCCGCACGGTAGTTAGCATAACTTTTTTAATTTTTATCTGAAATGAAGAACCTAAGTTTTTCTTATAGTAGGTGAGTATAGCTTGTTCTTGAACGAAGGATTTAAAAAAAATTGAAAATTGAATTTTTGCATTTCTTGCAAAAGATGTCATTTTTGGCATAAAATTAGGCCATGTATTGGCTTGTAAAATGAGTTGTAATCGAAGATAAAATAAATCCTTTGTTCAAGGACATGCTATACTCACCTACTATAAGAAAAACTTAGGTTCTTCATTTCAGATAAAAATTAAAAAAGTTATGCTGACTACCGTGGGGATGGTCTACTGGAAGCAAATGCCAACGGCTGAATTTTTAATATTTTTCTTTGAAATTTTGAGGAAATATTGTTTACATGTTGTACTTTTATATAAAAGAAAATAAATTGTGTAATTCATGTCGTATCTTTAAAAAAAATTCGAAAAAAAGCTTCTTTTTTGCCTTCAAGACCCATGTAACCCCTTAAGAACTAAAGAAGGTAATATCTTCCATCAGGAAAAAAATGTAAAAAATTGTTAAGGATCGAGATATTCTGGTTTGAAAAGTCATAAAGAAAGATATTAATCAGGAATTTTTGGCAGGGAAACGAAAAGAGCGAATAACGCTAAACTGTACATGTTTATTTAGCCTTATTTTGAAAATATATTTTTAGTTTTAAGTAATAAAAATGCTCTTCTTTTATCCATGCTATATCCTGTCATTAGAAGGTGTAAAATGACAGACGGTGTAAATAAATCTAGCTGTTCTAGGTATCTGAAACGCAAAAACCAAAAATTTTTTTATTCAGGAGAAGTGTGGCTATCGTCTGAACTAGAACTAAACTAATATTTCCATTCTGGCGGCCTTTTTATTAAAAATATTATAACTTTTTTCAAAATTTTGGAAGTATTTTATTAAAAGAAGAAAAAAGCTAATAAACGTATTAAATAATGTTTATTCTATTTCAGAGTTCAGACGATAGTCACTTCTTCTAAATAAATAAGAAAATTTTTGGTTTTTGCGTTTCTGATACCTATATAGAACAGTTAGAATCATTTACATCGTTTGTCATTTATACCTTATTCTAGTGATCAGGATATAACATAAAAAAAATAGCATTTTTGTTACTTAAAAAATAAATATATATTCTCAAAATAAAGTTAAAAAAACATGAAAAGTTTAACGTTATTCGCTTTCTTCGTTTTCCTACAAAAAAATTCATAAAAAATAAAATAAAATATATAGGCTCTTTTGAATAAATCAAATAAAGGGAAGTGATAGAGGCAATCGGAGCCACGCGCAGTAATTAATGCGCAATCAAATTATAGTCAATAATAAAATATATTAGTTAATACAAAATCGGACGTTTCGACACTTTTTTGTGTCATCTTCAGCGTATAAATGAAAATAATACATAAAATTTCGACGATAAAATACAGTCAATTGCGATAAAATGAGTCAGTCAGTAGAATGGCGCAGTCAAATAAATAAATTAAAAGTCATACGGTTGTTTGGTAGTCCATCAAGATAGGTTAATGTGCATATGCTCCGAATCGTTCGAATCTTCGACGTTTAACTCCCTACAATCTCTTACTTACGTAATTGTAATTTTAATACTGACACATTGCGTTTTCTTAACATATTGCGACTCCGGTTTTCACGGTTTAGAAAGGACAATCGAATCTTTCCTTCTGGTCTATCAACCTGGGAGTTAAACGTCGAAGATTCGAACGATTCGGAGCATGTACATATCGACATATCTTGATGGACTACCGAACAACCGTATGACTTTTAATTTATTCATTTGACTGCGCCATTCTACCGACTGACTCATTTTATCGCGGTTGACTGTATTTTATCGTCGAAATTTTATGTATTATTTTCATTTATACGCTGAAGATGACACAAAAAAAGTGTCGAAACGTCCAATTTTGTATTAACTAATATATTTTATCATGAAAAATACCTATTTTCACGACTTTTCAAATCAGAATACTCCCTTAATTTATTATTTATTATTAATATATTGTTGGTAATTACATATAAGTAATTAGAAAGCATATAGTACAAAATAGTTTCAATATTCAAATTATTGTAATAATAAAGAAAACAATTATTTACAATATATTTACATTTTTTTCTGTGTCTGTATCGTATGTATTATTGCAGACAAGTTTCTCTGCACGTTTACATTTCTTTTGCACATTTTTTACAAGCTTATCTTTCCCAAGTGTGATATGTAGTTACAAATACAGACAAGATTTTTACACGCTTATCTGTTATAAGCGTAATGTCAAATGCAAGATTTTCATAATCAAACGTTCAACATTTTCGACATTTTTCTACAAACGAGGGACCAATAATATCATCCGCAGCATGTAGCCTCATAGGCCAGTCAATTTACGGTTTTAATCGAATTTGAATTCGGAAGTTTAATTTATGTGCCATTCGATATAGTAAATGGCACTGATATAAACATATCAATTTTGTACTTTGTAAAAAAAAATAAAAATTTTAAAAAATTAGCTTCTTTTGACCTTTTACTCGTAACACTGAAAAATTTTCACGTTGCTTCATCAACATTTGATTTCGCTCACTCATAAAGCTTCTATGAGGCAGCTTGTATTTTATTTGATGCATAATATTAATATTTATTAATATTAATATTATTAATATTTATTAATTTGGCTTTCTTATAGAGGAAGAATAGAACTCCGGTTAATACTTTCCGAGATATGGCCGATCAAAGTTACAATATCGTACGAAAAAAAAATTGTCACATAGCTGTCATAATTCGAATTTATCGATAAAAAAATGTTGGAACCCAGAAATAGCTTTCCTATTTTATCTAATTAAGCCTTGAATTTTTGGAGATTTTTCATTTAATGCTTGCTCGGGGGGCGGTGGAGCCGTCCCCGGATTTGCGATAAGCGTGACTCGAAGGACCAGGGGAGGTGTGTAATGCCTCCCCAAAGCGAATAGAAAGCGAGAATCGATGTAAAAGGCATGCGACTCACCGTTCGGGATGCCGTCGTCTCCTCGAGGATCCGTCTCGTGCAAGCTCGTGGTGGCACGTGCAGCAAGGCAGCGGGCTAAGGCAGGCAGCAAGCAAACAGCGGGGCAAGCAAGGCAGGCAGCAAAGCAAGCAAGCACGGAAGGCCGTCGATCTGGCGAACCTTCTGGATCTCGGAATCCGACGGTATAGCGTAGTGCGTGTGCACCCCGAGACGTGTTAAACGAAGGACTTCTTGTGAGAGAGTGTTCGCGCTCCGACGCTGTAAGTGTCGGGAGCGGGAGTACTTGCTCTTCGTTAGACGGGTGCCCTCGTGGAGTGAACGAGGGCAGCACCGATTGGTGAGTCGCGGAAACATCGATTACGCGTGTCGATCGCGATCCGCCGACGTTTCGCGCGAGTCCCGAAATACGTTAAACGAGAGATAATCAAAATAGTATGTACATAACTAAACTAAGGAGAACTATATATACAATTTGGCGAGCGCCAAACATACCGCCCACCAAAATACAACGTGTTGTATTTTAAAATTTAAACGGTGACAGTCGCTTGTGGAACGGTGCCCATTGGTAGGGGGCACAATTTCACAAGGGGACGCACGACCGAGCCATCCGCCACCCGCACCGTGGCGACACGTGAGACGCCATCGCTACCCGGGTGTAGCGCCTCCACGCGTCCACGTTTCCAACGTAACGGGGACATGTTGGCGTCCTTGATGAGGACCAGCGAGTCGACAGCGATCTGATTCACGGAGTTCAACCATTTGGGACGCTGTTGGAGCGTGTTGAGATACTCCTGGTGCCAGCGTTTCCAGAAGTCCTGGTGGATTCGCTGAATGAGCTGCCATCGACTCAGACGATTAACAGGCACGGGAGTCACGTCGTGCGTGGGAACGGATACCAGGGGCTCCATGGTAAGGAAATGCCCCGGGGATAGGACCTCGAGGTCTGACGGATCGGTACTCACGGGGCAGAGGGGACGAGAGTTCAAGACGGCCTCGATTTGTGCGAGAACCGTAGTAAACTCCTCGATCGTCAAGACTGGGTCGCCCACCACTCGTCGCAGGTGGGTTTTGAAAGACCGGACGCCCGACTCCCAGAGGCCCCCGAAGTGGGGCGCTGAGGGAGGATTGAATGTCCACTTGATTCTCTCTCGCTCCGCCGCGAGGCTCATGTGAGTCTCGAGTTCGCGCGCGGCCCCCACGAAATTAGTGCCGCAGTCGCTATAAAGGAGCGAGCAGCGTCCGCGCCGCGCCACGAATCGTTGCAACGCAGCTAGGAATGAATCCGTAGACAACGAAAGTACTACCTCCAGGTGAATAGCTTTGATTGCGAAGCAGACGAACAAACAGACATATGCTTTGAAGGAGGAGACTCCGCGGGCTCGACGGGTGACCAACGAGAATGGTCCCGCGAAATCGACTCCTGTAATCGAGAATGGCTTGACCTGACTGACTCGCTCAGCCGGCAGGGTCGCCATGAAAGGTGGAGTAGCGCGAGGATTGGCTCGGAAACACTTATGGCATCGCGAAAGCACACGTCGAATTGCGCGGTGTACTCCGAGAATCCAAAACCTGCGAGCTAATAAGTACTGCATCGCGCGTCTACCCGGGTGGAGGTGAGCGTAGTGCATCTGCTCGATCACGAGTTCCGTGAGTCGATGTTTGCTAGGTAGGAGTGCGGGGTGCTTGTTCTCGAACGGCAGCGCTGACTGCACGAGTCTACCGCCCACCCTGAGGGCGCCCGAGGGATCGAGAAAGGGAGCGAGCTTGAGAAGAGGCTTAGGAATCCCCTTCCCGACCCTAAGCCGGTCTATTTCCTCTCGGAATGCATCCGCTTGCACTAATTTTACTATGATCAGTAGTGCGGAATGCAGCTCGAGCTGATCAATGGCCAAGGACGCGTGAGTCGACTTGACGCGAAACCTATTTACAAAGCGAAACATATACGCGATTATTCGACAGATTTTGTCTAACGACGAGAATTTATCCAATAACGCATAAACCACGTCGGGTGAATCGAGCGCGACAAGAACCGCGATTCGTTCCTCCTCCGGAGGAAGAATATCTAAACGAGAGGTAGGTTCATTTTGGGGCTCGAAGTGCACGAGCCATTCGGGGCCCGTCCACCACATCGTATTAGCTACCAGATCTCGGGGATAAAGTCCGCGGAGCAATGATCCGCCGGATTGGATTCCGTATTGACGTAGCCCCAAGCAGAGACCGGAAGTTTCTCTTGAATAAGAGCGACACGGTTGCGAACAAATGTCTTCCACTTGTGTGGAGACGAGCGAATCCACGCAAGAGCCACCTCGGAATCCGACCACGCGTTTTCGGCGTCGATCTCGAGGTGTCCCTTGAGGACTTGACGCACGTAAGTGATGAGTCTAGAGAGTAGCAAAGCTGCACAGAGCTCTAAACGTGGAATAGAGACGGACCGGAGCGGTGCCACTTTAGATCTCGCGCAGAGCAAACGAACGACTACACCATCCCGGGTGACAAAACGTAAATAAATCACGGCCCCGTAGCCCAGTTCACTGGCATCACAAAAGCCATGCAGTTCACGGCGAATGACATTGCGTGTGTCAAACGTGCGAGGAATGCGTAGGGAAGCGAGCTCGTCGATTTCCGCCTGGAAACGATCCCAATCGCGACAGATATCGGTCGGAGGCTCGTCGTCCCATTCCAGCTTGAGCTTCCACAAGCGCTGGATGAGACATTTCGCGCTGAACGTGAGTGGAGCGTACGTTTAGTGCACTTGCGGTCCAACGGATTGACGTGAAATCCGAAACTATCGGATTGTGAGTGCCATCGTAGGCCTAAGGTTTTAACGGAATGATCCTCGCTCGATTCAAACAACAACATTGTTTGATTGCATAACTGAGGGTCGAGCCCATCCAACGCGGCGGGATGGCTGCTCGCCCATTTTCTAAGCTCGAAGCCGGCGCGGCGGAGTAGCGATAGCAGCTGGTCACGAAGTGCGCGAGCCTGCTCCACGGTACGAACGCTAATCACGACATCGTCGACGTAAAGAGCCTCGAGTAAAGCGGCGTAGGCCAAGGGATATTCTGTCCGATATAGAATCGCGAGCTGGAGTAAGCAGTAGATCGCCAGGAACGGTGAGCTAGTTACGCCGAAGGTAACCGTCTGGAGGATATAATCCAAGATAGGATCTGACTCTGAAAAACGCCAGACAATGCGTTGGTAGTCGCATTGCGCTGGGTTTATCCAGATCTGGCAGAACATCTGCTTCACATCCGCGGTGAGGGCCACCGGTTCGGCGCGAAATCTAATTAAGATTGCGAGCAAGTCTTGCTGCAATTTCGGGCCGCTAAGCAACGTGTCGTTCAGCGACAGTCCGTTAGCGCATCGCGACGAAGCGTTGAAAACTACCCGCAGCTTTGTGGTAGTGCTATCGAGTTTGTACACGCCGTGATGCGGCAAATAATAAACGTGTCCATCCGCCGGGAATGGATTACGTAGCAATTTCATATGACCGCTGTCGAGATAGTCTTGCATGAACTCGTTATAACTGACGCGAAACTCAGAGTTAGATCGGAATCGGCGCTCGAGCGCACGAAGACGACTTACGGCGATGGAACGCGAGTCGACGAATGTAGGAGGATCTGTCGCGAATGGATACGAAACCACGAACCGACCCGAGGAATCCCGATACGTGGTCCCAGCGAAGAAATCCGTACAACGGCGATCTTCCTCCGAGCACGAAGTGTCGTCCGGCACCTCTTCTAATTGCCAAAAGCGGCCGATTGAGGTCTCGATCGACTCGAGTGTAGTCGCGAACGAACGCAGGGGTGCGGCTTGCACCGAAGATACCGCACCAGTGAGTACCCAACCGAAAATTGTATTGAAAGCGTCGGGTTCTCCCTTCCCTCCCTTACGACGACCGTCACGCAGTAGGGATACAAACCACTCTGCTCCCAACAAAATGTCAATATTACCGGGCAAGCAATACTCGGGATCCGCGAGCGTCAATCCCTTCAAATGAGTCCACGATTGGACTTCAATCCTTTCGTTAGGCAACGGCGAGGTGATGCGAGGGAGGACCGTAGCTTCGATTGAGAATCGAGTATCGTCTTGATCGCGCGCACGAATTACGAAAGAGGTAAGGCCCCTCGTTGTGGCCGCCTTAGCCTCATTTACTGCGAATACGGTCGCGCTGTGTCGCGTTCGACGGAAGCCGCCTCTCCGAAGGCAGCCTTCTGTAACAAAATTAGCCTGACTCGCGCTATCCAATAGCACACGGACAGGTAACGCGTTGCCGTGGGCGTCTATCACCTCAGCTCGTACGGTGGATAATAGCACGACCCTATCGGCTCGACTCGTCATTGTGACGATCGGTTTTTCCTCCGATTGAGGAGCGTCCGCGAGGTCCTGCGCGACAGGAGTCGCGGTCACGGGTTCGGTCGTAGAGTTAGAGTCCGAGCTCCGCTCGTGATGCAAGAGCGTATGATGCTTCGCGCCGCATGTTCGACACGTCCACGCGGAAGGACAGTTCTTCATTCCGTGCCCCGATCGCAGGCAGTTAAGGCACAGTTTCGAATCGCGCGCCTTAGACTGTCTCTCCCTCGGCGAGAGTTCTAGGAATCGCGGGCACTTTGAGATGTAGTGCTGTTCCTTGCAAATCGGGCAGTCGGCCGTATGAGTAACGAACGACGAGACCGACTTAGACTTAGGTTTGATCGATGTAGTGGACGGGCCCGCGGCGGCCTCCAGAACCTTACAATGTTCTGACAGAAACTGCGTGAGTTGAGCATATCGCGGTATTTCCTCAGCCCGGTGAGCAGATTCGAATTTTTCCCGAAGGGAACGCGGAAGCCTGTCCAACAAGAATGTCAGCAGAACAAAATCCCACGAATCTGTCGGGAATTTCATCAGAGAGAGCGCGCGCGTATTCTCGGTAAACGCGTCTAACAATTTTTGGAGAGCCTCGGCCGACTCCGTCTTCAGCGGTGTTGCCTCAAACATGGAGCGTAAATGATAGTTCGCAAGCTTCCTTTTGTTCCGATATCGAGCGAGGAGCGCGTCGTAAGCAATCGGATAGTACTCCGCGGCGAACGGCAAGTTTTTAATTACGTTGAGGGCTTCGTCCTTCAGCGATGCCAACAGATATTGGTATTTCTCGATCGCGGAAATCTGCCGGTTATCATGTATCGACGTATTAAAAAACGCGATGAAAGAAGGCCATAACGATAGATCGCCCGAGAACTGCGGAAGCGAGATCTTCGGCAATTTGATAGCCGAGGTCTGGCCCGAGGGCTGCGTCTGTGCGGTTCCGTGCGGCGCGCCGGTGACCACGTGGTACCGGCCCTTTACAGCGTAGTGCATCTTATCGAACTCGGCCCGAATCACGTCCTCGGCGTCGAAATCCGAGGTTTCCTGCACGATTTTCAGATGCGCACTCTCAAAATCATCCGCGAGTTTTGCCACGCTCGAGTAGCGACCGAGGAAGTTTACGCGCATTGCCGCGTCGGTTGCGGCTTGTAGGGAGAGATCATGGATCTCACGCATACGACGAATGCACAATTCACGACGAGGTTGTGCGTTCTTTGACATGGTGCAATTTAGCGACTAATAATTGCGAGAACTTGAATATCTTCACCGCGAAGAGGCGAAGGAGATAAGAGGAACGACCAGTATTTATTATAATAGAGAATTATAATAGCGTATACAAGTCAGAACGGTCGAAGGACAGCGAAATATTATTCTGAGTCGATGGCAGTTCGAGCGATCCACACGGTGTACGAAAACAACGAGGCACAAAGACTCTGAATTCCGACGGCAAAAAAAAAGAGACAAACAATAGCGTCCGCCCGCCAAGGTGGCGAGTAACGTATGGCTCGTTTGAAATGTATGTGCGATGGCACGATGGAATATTCGCGAAGGAATATTCCTTAATTAATATATTCAATCGTATTGCTAACTGGGCGACAATGACGATTTAATTATGTGCCGTCAATTCGACGGTCGAGCGATCAGCGATAATGGCGCACACGGCTCCGCGCGTGTATTCCCGTCGCGAGCGATCCTGCGATTGAGCGATCCTGCGGTCGAGAGATATCGTGGCGGGCGAGCTACTCCGATTATAAAGATGCAAAGGCGCGAGCGAATTAACTTCACGAAAGCGTTCCACGTCTAGGGAAGCCTTGCGCGATAGCTCTTTAACGCATTTAACGAGGTACTCTAGCGAAAGGTCGGCGGTATTCAATGACGCGACGATCCGGCTCGAAGGACCAATGCTCGGGGGGCGGTGGAGCCGTCCCCGGATTTGCGATAAGCGTGACTCGAAGGACCAGGGGAGGTGTGTAATGCCTCCCCAAAGCGAATAGAAAGCGAGAATCGATGTAAAAGGCATGCGACTCACCGTTCGGGATGCCGTCGTCTCCTCGAGGATCCGTCTCGTGCAAGCTCGTGGTGGCACGTGCAGCAAGGCAGCGGGCTAAGGCAGGCAGCAAGCAAACAGCGGGGCAAGCAAGGCAGGCAGCAAAGCAAGCAAGCACGGAAGGCCGTCGATCTGGCGAACCTTCTGGATCTCGGAATCCGACGGTATAGCGTAGTGCGTGTGCACCCCGAGACGTGTTAAACGAAGGACTTCTTGTGAGAGAGTGTTCGCGCTCCGACGCTGTAAGTGTCGGGAGCGGGAGTACTTGCTCTTCGTTAGACGGGTGCCCTCGTGGAGTGAACGAGGGCAGCACCGATTGGTGAGTCGCGGAAACATCGATTACGCGTGTCGATCGCGATCCGCCGACGTTTCGCGCGAGTCCCGAAATACGTTAAACGAGAGATAATCAAAATAGTATGTACATAACTAAACTAAGGAGAACTATATATACAATTTGGCGAGCGCCAAACAATGCTAAAGTCTTGATATTGAATTTTACAACTAACCAGAGCAACTGGCGAAATTGCCGAGACATCACTTTCCGATCGCGCGACTTCGGGCGCCACTCATGCCTAAGCTACTAATTTTACAAGAGAAATGCCCTCCTCCCGGATCTTTTTATAGATAAAGGAGGAGGTGTAAAAGTGGCCGTTTTGTGCCCCGATGGGGAACCTGTGAAACATTTTTTTCCACCTTATATTTAAGGTTGAAATAAGAAGGAAATAATGGTCATTTACCCAGGAAACCACGGAAAATATTTTAAAATATATAATAAATGTGTTTAAAACGTCTGTTAAAGTAATTGTGTTTGAGCGGTTTAATAAAAGGTGAAACGTTTTAAAACAAGCACTACATTTCCATTTAATGAATTTTGCATCATAAATTGTATATACAATAATATTTTTATTACATTTTTAATATATATTTTTAAACTTTCTGTATATACACATATATGCAGTCACATAACATTCATCTTATTTTTGTTCTATTTTTTTACTAACTACGTACTACGTTAACCATTTATGAAAAATAATCAGATATATTTGAAAGATTACGAGATTATATAGTGTTCAGAATCTGATTCAGATGAACCATCATCATAATCATCTTCAAAATAATTATTTAAAAGTGCATGTGTACATACTTGTGCGTGGAATAGTAAGAATTGGCGTTTAAAATGGGCATTTTGAAAAAGATATATAATATATAAGTAATATATAAATGTATTTACATATGATAAGCGTATATGAGCAATTGTGTTATATGTACGGCATTTATATACAATTTCATGATGCAAAATTTATTAAATGGAAATGTATTGCTTGTTTTAAAACGTTTCACCTTTTATTAAACCGCTCAAACACAGTTACTTTAACAGACGTTTTAAACACATTTATTATAGATTTTAAAATATTTCCCGTGGTTTCCTGGGTAAATGACCATTATTTCCTTCTTATTTCAACCTTAAATAAGATGGAAAAAAATGTTTAACAGGTTCCCCATCGGGGCACAAAACGGTCACTTTTACACCCCCTCCTTTAATTCTCTACAAAATTGTCTGTGTGCAATTTTGCTGTATTTCGAACAAGTTTCGCAGCGTTTCGAGTAAAAGGTCGAAAGGGGCCAATTTTTTATAATTTTTTTTTACGAAGTATACAAAATTGATATGTTTATAACAGTGCCATTTACTATATCGAATGGCACATAAATTAAACTTCCGAATTCAAATTCAATTAAAACCGTAAATTCACTGGCCTATGAGGCTACAATATGATATTGTTGGTCCCTTGTTTGTAGAAAAATATTGAAAATGTTGAACGTTTGATTATGAAAATCTTGCATTTGACATTACGCTTATAACAGATAAGCATGCAAAAATCTTGTCTGTATTTGTAACTACATATCACACTTGTGAAAGATAAAGCTTGTAAAAAATGTGCAAAAGAAATGTAAACGTGCAGAGAAACTTGTCTGCAATAATACATATATACGATACAGACACAGAAGAAAATGTAAATATTTTGTAAATAATTGTTTTCTTTATTATTACAATAATTTGAATATTAAAACTATTTTGTACTATATGCTTTCTAATTACAATTTTTTGTAGGAAAACGAAGAAAGTGAATAACCTTGAACTTTTCATGTTTTTTTAACTTTATTTTGAGAATATATTTTTATTTTTTAAGTAACAAAAATGCTCTTTTTTTCTATGTTATATCATGGTCACTAGAATAAGGTATAAATGACAAATGATGTAAATGATTCCAACTGTTCTATAGATAGCAGAAACGCAAAAACCAAAAATTTTCTTATTCAGAAGAAGTGTGATTATCGTCTGAAGTAGAATAAACATTATACGTTTATTAGTTTTTTTTCTTTTAATAAAATACTTCCAAAATTTTGAAAAAAGTTATAATATTTTTAATAAAAAGGCCGCCAGAATGGAAATATTAGTTTAGTTCAGACGATAGCCGCACTTCTCCTGAACAAAAAAATTTTTGGTTTTTGCGTTTCAGATACCTATAGAATTCATTTACACCTTCTAATAACAGGATATAACATGGAAAAAAAGAGCATTTTTATTACTTGAAACTAAAAACATATTTTCAAAATAAGGCTAAATAAACATGTACAGTTTAGCGTTATTCACTCTTTTCGTTTCCCTGATGCAAAAAATTCCTGAAAAATATTTTTTTTTATGACTTTTCAAACCAGAATATCTCCTTAACAATTTTTTTCATTTTTTTTTCTGACAGATCAAGAGATTACATTTTTTACTTCTGAATACAAATAAAGGCCATAGCCAGATAAAAAGCATCAATGTGCTCCCACACGGATCATGCTCATTTTCTTTTTTTAATTGCTATCAGTGTCACTTACAATTTAGTCATAATTAGCCCTTAATATTGAACCTGTTTTGGTGTAAGAAATAAAAATAAAAATTTCAAAAATAATTCATCTTTTAATCGGCTTAATCGATTTTGAAATCTGCTGTAGATATCATTGAGACGCATTTGTGGAAAATTTGGGAAAAGTTTCTGATGAAAAAAACGTTGATAAAAAAAATAAATAAATGTTCTTGCTTTTTTTTAATCCCGACATCTTTCTGGCACAATTACGAAAAATTTTTTGTAAAATCTTGGAGTAGTTTCTTATCAAACATAGTTTTTTGAAAGCAATAAAATGGGTAAGGCTGTACTTTAAAAAAATAGTGCTTTTTTATTTTTTAAAAATATGATATGCTTTTGTTACGATTGCCATATATTTTATGTAGAATTTTGGGATAGTATTCTATAACAAGTAATTTTTTCGAATTAATGAAATAGATAGGCGAAAGTTTAAAAAAATAAAATATTGTTTTTCATTTTTTAAAATTATGATATGCTCTTTGTACCATATTTTTTGTAGACTTTTGAGACGGTATTTTATAACAAGCAATTTTTTCGAACTAATAAAGTGGATAGAAGGTACTTTAAAAACCAAAATATTTTTTTGGTATATTTGTAATATTTGTAGGATTTAATTCCAAGATTCTAAATAAAAATATTGCGATGGTACCAAAAAACTAATAATTTAAAAAAAAAATTTGTTTTTTAAAGTACCTTCTACCTATTTTATTAGCTCGAAAAAATTGCTTGTTATAGAATACCGTCTCAAAAGTCTGCAAAAAAAAATATGGCATAAACAGCATATCATATTTTTAAAAAATAAACAAGAATACTTTACTTTTTTAAAGTACAGCCTACCCATTTTATTTCTTCCAAAAAATTATGTCTAATAGGAAACTACTCCAAGATTCTACAAAAAATTGTTCGTAATTGTGTCAGAAAGATGTCGGGATTAAAAAAGAGCAAGAACATTTATTTATTTTTTTTATCATCGTTTTTGTCATCAGAAACTTTTCTCGAATTTTCCACAAATGTGTCTTAATGATATCTACAGCATATTAAAATTTCATCAAAATCGATTAAACCGATCAAAAGATAAATTATTTTTAAAATTTTTATTTTTATTTTTTACACCAAAACGGTTCAATATTAAGGGCTAATATTTGACTAAATTGTAAGTGACACTGATAGCAATCAAAGGAATAAAATAAGCATGATCCGTGTGGGGACACATATTCTTCTTATCCGGCTACAGTTTTTAGATATGTTGTCATGGTTTTATTCGATTATTCCGGCGTTTTTATATTTGTGATTCAATTAGATTGTTTATATTTTATTCATATTATTAAGAGATTGTTTCATGTTTTAGTATGCTAACTTAAACACGTTAACAAGTTTTTTGATATTCATTTTCTTCTTCCATAGCAATCCGTTCCGAAGAAGACTATAAGTACATACAGTCGAAACGATTAACCGTGTGTATTGTTTGTTTAATAAATTGTTTCTATTTTAATCCAATATCTCTCTTTTAGCACTCGTAATTTGGTCATTTAAACATGCATAGCTAAAATTATAAACTTAATAAGAGTAAAAAGAATACTATAAATTACAATTTTTTCTCGCGATAGCTAATAGTTATTTAATTATTATTATGCATTTAAATATTAAATATCATGCTATACTAATGCTAAAGTTAATGTTTTTCTAATGTAGGACTTTTTTCAGATAAAAGAGCAAAACCAGGGCAAAAACAGGGTTTGCTATTTATACATTATTCTTACAAATTTTAATTTTTATGTTTATTAATATTTATTTAATTATTTGCAATTTTTATAATTATATATAAATATATATAGATATACATATATATATATATATATAAATTGTAAATATAATTAAATAAATATTTATAAATGTAACGTAGCGCATCGTCGATTTGACAACTCGAGACTTGGCGCCGGCCGGCTGGCGAGGCACGGAGACGCGATACCCGAAATGCGTGGCATCGTGCAGCATCGTGGCAACGTCGCATAGCCGGCGCGTGCCGCAGCATATGGATGTAGCACGGACACGAACCACCAAATACCGACAATATCGAAAAGTGGATGTATACGTAGCACGGACATGAACCAACTTCATCGACAATATCGAAAAGTGGATGTGACTCGTAGTTCCAATTCCTGAAAGTGGATGTGTGGCGCTACTGTACGGCCTAGCAAAAGCGTCCCAAGAAAATCGCCGTCATTGCGCCTCTCATCCTTCTCTCTGGTAGACGGGTAAAAATTATGGATAATTAATCAATGATTTTTATCCGTCTACACTACTCACTAGGATGTGCCGCGAGTAGGATCATCATCCAGTCTAGAACGGGCATATGCCACCTCAACAAAGTTAGCCCCCTCAAGTGGATTATTGATACTTTTTTTTTTACCAATCGATTGGTGGTTGATTGGTAGTATTTGGTACCGTATTCAAAACGTTTGGTAGTTTCTCGTTTTTTTAGGAAATCAAAAACAAATTTTTGATCTTCTTTTAGCCCCCCCACTTTGACTGTGGTAATTTTTTTTTTTTTTTTTAATCGATTGGCGATTGATTGGCAGTGTTTGGTACCGTATTAAAAACTTTTGGTGGTTTCGCGTTTCTTTAGGAAATCGAAAAAACAAATTTTTGATCTTTTTTTAGCCCCCCCCACTTTGACTGTGGTAAGTTTTTTTTTTAATCGATTGGCGATTGATTGGCAGTGTTTGGTACCGCATTGAAATTTTTTGGTAGTTTCGCGTTTTAAAAAGAAAGAATTAATTGTCAACAAATTTTTAACCTTCTTTAGCGCCTCCACTTTTACTGTTGGAGATTTTAAATTCTTTTTTACCAATCGTTTAGTGGTTTATTGGTAATGTTAAAAGCTGTAAGTTATTGAAAATTTTACTTTAAAGCCTTGTGTCCACGATGCTAGAACTGTGTCCGAGTTTCGGTTTAAGTCAATGAAACTGCTACTTTACTGTAAGAGCTGCAAGTTGATTGGCTTAAACCAAAACTCGGACACAGTTCTAACATCGTGAACACAAGGCTTAAAGGCACATTCACAATGAGAGAAATAAGGAATAAGATAAAGGAATAAGGAATAAGGCATGTTGCATCTCACTTTAATGTATGTACACTGAGATACGACATTCCCTTATTCCTTATTCATTTATCTTATTCTTTATTCCTCTCATTGTGAATGTGCCTTTAAGCCTTGTGTCACGATGCTAGAACTGCGTCCGAGTTTTGGTTTAAGCCAATCAACTTGCAGCTCTTAGGCTGCGTTCCCACTATACGCGTCGCGCGTCGCGTCGTCTGTCGTTAACCGATCAAAACATCCCATTTTATTACATTACTTGTGACGGGATGTTTAGATTGGTTAACGACAGACGACGCGACGTGCGACGCGTATAGTGGAAACGCAGCCTAAGATCCAATTTCACCAACCACGGTTAGCTTAACCGACGGTTAAAGTTAGCAGGATTGACCAATAGAAATGAATCCACCCTGCTTTCTATTGGTCAATCCTGCTAACTTTAACCGTCGGTTAAGCTAACCGTGGTTGGTGAAATTGGATCTAAAGAGCTGCAAGTTGATTAACTTAAACCAAAACTCGGACGCAGTTCTAGCATCGTGGACACAAGGCTTAAGCCCGGTGTCCACGATGCAAGAACTGTGTCCAAGTTTCGATTTAAGCCAATCAACTTGTTCTTACAGAAAAGTAGCAGTTTCATTGGCTTAAACCGAAACTCGGACACAGTTCTAGCATCGTGGACACAAGGCTTTAAAATAAAATTTTCAATAACTTACAGCTTTTAACATTACCAATGAACCACTAAACGATTGGTAAAAAAGAATTTAAAATCTTCAACAGTAAAAGTGGAGGCGCTAAAGAAGGTTAAAAATTTGTTGACAATTAATTCTTTCTTTTTAAAACGCGAAATTACCAAAAAATTTCAATGCGGTACCAAACACTGTCAATCAATCGCCAATCGATTAAAAAAAAAAACTTACCACAGTCAAAGTGAGGGGGGCTAAAAAAAGATCAAAAATTTGTTTTTTCGATTTCTTAAAGAAACGCGAAACCACCAAAAGTTTTTAATACGGTACCAAACACTGCCAATCAATCGCCAATCGATTAAAAAAAAAAAAAAAATTACCACAGTCAAAGTGGGGGGGCTAAAAAAAGATCAAAAATTTGTTTTTGATTTCCTAAAAAAAACGAGAAACTACCAAACGTTTTGAATACGGTACCAAATACTACCAATCAACCACTAATCGATTGGTAAAAAAAAAGTATCAATAATCCACTTGGGGGGGCTAACTTTGTTGAGGTGCATATGCCCTTACATGCCCATATCGGCAATGCAGAAATCAATATATATTACTACAACTTGTAGGAATTTGGTACCGCAGGAAGTCGATTGTCTCTCCGGGTGTCGGCCTACTACCGATGTATCGATGAGAGGAATCAATGACTGATTACACACTCAAAATATTAATAATATAATATCACTTTATTGCAAGCCACGCAATAGCCACGAGTCTCTACAAGAGTCAAAGGGCTCAGTCACACGGACTTCGTAACTCAGTTCTGCCAACCTCGTAACTCTCCACCGCTCTGCTGGCGCTGGAGAGGGGGCCGACCAATCGGAAGGGAGACAGATATGCTGCTCCCTACACACTCCCCCCCGAGTGTTAACGAAATAAATACTAAAGTAATATTGCACTAACAATAAGCAAATAAGCTAATGCGTTTGGCCAAGTGTTATTGTACGAGGTTGACAAAACCTTAACTTAAAATATATTATACGCTTGAGCGTAATTTGAGCCGACTTATAACTAATAACATAGAGTAAAATTCGGTCTTACAATTAATTAAATCACTTTGGTTTAGTGGACGGCGCAAACGTGACTGTTTTACGAGAATAAGTCTTAAGTACGGGAGGATTTACATTTGCGTTTTCAGAGGCCGTAGGGGGGTCGTCCGGAACAAAATATGCCGGTTTTAATAAATCGACGGACACGCTTTTAGTGTTTCCGTTGATGTCGATATTGAATACGCGCTCAGAGATGCGTTGTACTACCTTGTGCGGACCAGTGTATGGACGTTCTAAAGCCCTTTTAGCCATATTGCGTAAAAATACATGAGTACAATTATATAAGTCTTTGAAGTAAAAGGCGCGTTTTTTATGTTTGTGCGCAACAGGGACAGGACGGACCTGGCGCATATATTCGCGGAACTCTTCGAGAAAGTAATTAGGGTTTGGCGTATAATCGTCGGGGAGGAAAAATTCCCCGGGAAGCCGTAAAGTTGTCCCGAACATGAATTCGGCGGGTGACGCATTAGTGTCAGCGCGGACGTGCGATCGAAGTCCTAATAGAACGGTAGACAAGGTACGCGTCCAGCACGCATCGGCATGGCACATGATTGCGGCTTTAAGCACCCGGTGCCAACGTTCAATCATGCCGTTTGACTCCGGGTGGTAGGCGGTTGTACAAATTCGTTCGCAACCGATTAATGAGAGCAACGCCTCGAATAGGCGGGATTCGAATTGAGCTCCTTGATCTGTAGTTAGTAATCGGGGGGTTCCGTAACGGGAAATCCACGCGTCGTAAAATGCTCTAGCAACGGTTTGTGCGGAGATATCTTTAAGAGGAATTGCCTCGGCCCAACGCGAAAATCTGTCGATCATAGTGAGACAATAAGAGTAACCCTCAGAAGGAGAGAGAGGGCCGATGTCAATGTGCACCTGGTCAAATCGCCCGTCGGGAGCGACAAAGTGCTCAGGAGTTAGTTTAACGTGACGAGAGATTTTCGCTTGCTGACAATCCATACAGTTTTTACACCATTTAGCGATATCGCGGTGCATGTCAGGCCATACATAACGCTGTCGGATAGTGCAATCCGTAATTTTGCCGCTAGGATGGGCGAGGTTGTGAAACATTTGAAATACTCTAACGCGGAGACTATCGGGGACATATGGCCGAATAGCTTCGCCTGAGATTTCGCAATATACGGTTGTGTAACCTGGGCCCCACTGAATTTTCTTTAATTTTAACGGGTGATCAGGGGCGTTAGCGATCAATTTGAGTTGCTCGTCGCTCTTTTGCAGTTCGGCGAGCTCATTAAGATTGAATTCAACCGGCAAACGCAGGGAATCGATCCGCGAAAGCGAATCCGCGACAACATTTTGTGAACCAGCGACGTGTTCGATATGCGTTGTGAACTGCGCTATATATGACAATTGGCGTAGTTGTCGCGGGGATGACGCCTTGTCGGATCGTTGCATAAACGCATACACGAGTGGTTTATGATCGGTTATAATTTTGAACTCACGACCTTCTACGAAATAACAAAAGTATTTAACGGATACAAAAATTGCTGTAAGCTCGCGGTCATAAGCGCTATACCGCGTTTGCGCAGGGGAGAATTTATGCAAAAAAAAATGATAGGGGCTGCCAAGTATCCCGTTTTTTCTGTTCAAGAACTGCCCCCATGGCGAAATCGGAGGCATCCGCGACGATACGGAGTTCCGCGCCAATATGAGGGTGCACCAACATTGCAGCGTTAGCCAGGCCAATTTTGGTCTTTTCAAACGCTTTGGTTAATTCGTCGGACCATACAATTACGCGTTTATCGTTTTTACGCGAGTCGACTAATAATGAATTTAGTGGTGCTTGTGCTTCTGCCGCGCGCGGAATGTTGCGACGGTAAAAATTTATCATGCCGAGGAAACGGCGTAAATCGGCGATAGTTTTGGGTTTCGGAAATTTGGTAATCGCCTCAACTTTTTCAGGGATAGGGCTGATTCCTTTACCATTTACTATATACCCGAGAAACTTTACTTTCTGTACACCGAACACGCATTTTTCAACATTAAGGCGGAAGTGAAACTCTTTAAGCCTTTGGAATACAATGCGTAAATGTTTAGCGTGCTCCTCTGGAGAAGAGGAAGCAATTAGGATATCGTCCATATAAATGAACACAAAATCTAAATCGCCTAAGACGCGATTGATATAACGTTGAAAGGATTGACCGGCATTACGAAGGCCAAAGGTCATAAATAAGTATTCGAATAACCCGAAAGGGGTTATGATGGCTGTTTTCTCAATGTCCTCGGGGGCCATTGGAATTTGATTATATGCTTTATATAAGTCGAGGGATGAAAAAATTGTTTTACCGTGTAGATTGACGGAACAGTCATGCAGGTGGGGGGGTGGGGTATCTATCAGGTCGCGTGATTGCATTTACACCGCGATAATCGCCGCACACCCGCCAGGTGCCGTCTTTTTTACGGACTAAATGAATGGGACTAGCCCATGGACTGCTAGAAGGGCGGCAAATGCCCGCTTCGACTAAAGCCCTGATCTCGGCCTTTGCGGCCTTAAGTTTATCAGGAGGAAGGCGCCTGGCGCGCTCGGCGACTGGAGGGCCTGTGATAATAATGTGGTGAAACACGTCGCAATTGGACGGCGGGGTAAGGGGAAGAGCTCCTGTTATTTGCGGAAAGTCCTTAAGTATTTTAGAGAACTCAGAAGAGGGATTTACCGTATTGATCACACAGGGCCTGGTTTTTTGGTCGCGAGGGTATATAATTTAGTAGTGGAATCTATAAGACGTCGTCGTTTTAAATCCACTATTAACCCGTAGTGCGATAGTAGGTCGGCGCCAATGATGGGGTACGGAACCGCGGCGATGCAAAAATTCCATCAAATTGGTTGTCTTAAACCGAGGTCAAGTTCGCGAAGCGATTCTCCAAACGTGTCGATACGTGTATCGTTTGCCGCGAAGAGCTTTAATTCGGAGGGTTTTTCTTTGATCTCATTAACGGCGGGTACCAGGGAAATATCCGCGCCTGTATCAATAAGAAACATTTGGCCGCTGGTGCGATCACGGACATGGAGACGGTTAAACGCTTGATGGCCCTTGCCGACCGTCTCCGAACGGGGAGGCGAGCTTAGATTTTTTACTTTTCCAAGTCTCGTATTTTGAGCACCACGTTCGACACGAAGTCGGATTATCGGGGTATTTGGTATGTGCCGGACAAAGCGCGGGGGTAACCGCCTTGCTTGGCGAGGTTGAGGCTCTACACCTACGGGAACTGGATCGCGAACGCGAATTTATTATCTTTTCCAGCTTCTCCATTTTTTCGATGAGTTGTTGAATCTCGGTCTTTGCGGGAGGGGGTGAATTCCCCTTGTTCACAGCGGACACGTAAGATTCGTTTCCGAGGGTGCTCTCAGCCATTCGATCGGCGGCCTCGGCTAAGCGATTAAGGTCGGTAACTCCCGTAGCTACCAGAATCGCGCGATGTTCGCGTGGTAATTGGTCCAAGAAAATTGATTTTATTACGTTATCGTCAATATTCACGTTATTAAAACCGCGCAGTCGACTGAGGATTAGCGAAGGTTTTCCGTCGGTCCCAACTTGTCCCCTTAAAAGCTTTCGCAACTTAGTTTCATCCGAAGGAGCGTATGTCGCGATTATTCGGGCTTTAATTTGCTTATAAATGTCCGCCGGGGACGGGTTTAAAGTGATTATGTCTCTTACGCAGCCTAAAACTTCGACATCGAGTGCGGAGAGGACGGTGTCAGCTTTAGTGGACTCTACGGTAATCCTGGCATTTCTCATAGAAATCTCGGCCTGGATAAACCACAATGCCGGGTCGACCTGAGAAAACGGGAGAATCTTGGGAACACTGTAATTATCTATATGCGGGATTTGAATATTATTATCGATCGCGTCTGAGGAGGCTGTATTAGAGCCCTGGGCGTTCAGCTGAGCTCGTAATTGTGCGAGCTGAGCTTCTGCTGCCTCTGCGCGGGCTTGGGCAGCTGAAAGAGCAGCGTCCGACATTGTTTAGAATTATTTAATTTGTTAACGACACAAAAGCGGTAAACGACACGAGCGTTATAGTACGACACAAGCGTTATACGACACGAGCGTTATACGACACGGGCGTTGTACAATATAAATGACGGTGCGCGGCGGGTTATTAGCTTACTTCTAAATTATTGTAGTCAGGTAAACGGTGGGTAGAATCCAAAGCCCCGGTGACGATGGGACCCAAGGCGCCGGAGACGTTGGCTTCACGCATTAAATGTCTCAACGACGACGAAATCCAAGGCGCCGGTGTCGTTGGCTTCACGCAATCACAGCGAATGAGGCGACGGCGACGTTGTCGATCCGTGGCGTTGGTGGAGAACAGCCGGTCGCACACCAGGAGATGGTCGTGGTAACAAGGCGGCAGAACCGCTGTGGCCACCTGGGCGCCGCGCCGGTGGGGTCTCACGTACCCGCCTCGTGCCTCGTGCCAAAAAGCGCGGCAACAAAAAATGGCCGCCCGAATATTGTTTCGGCGCGGTAAAGCTGGCTGGCCGCAGCGTGGGCAAATACCCTGATAGCACAGTGTCAGTTGGTGCCGTCATGATGCCGTCGTGATGCTGTTAATATGCACGAAATTCGTGTATATTGACAGCACCACGACGGCATCATGACGGCACCAACTGACACTGTGCTATCAGGGTAACAGCCAGGGACGCGGGCACAGGAATGTACCTTGCAACTGCGGGTAATTCAATCCGCTACTTCTGCGTCCGTTCCTCGGGGACGGCTGGTCCACACGAGGATTTATCTCTGACTCGGGCTTCCGGTAGCAATTTGTGCGAGAACCGTTGCGTGTTTTTTAGTCGGGGTCACCAATGTAGGAATTTGGTACCGCAGAAGGTCGATTGTCCCTCCGGGTGTCGGCCTACTACCGATGTATCGATGAGAGGAATCAATGACTGATTACACACTCAAAATATTAATAATATAATATCACTTTATTGCAAGCCACGCAATAGCCACGAGTCTCTACAAGAGTCTAACGGACTTCGTAACTCAGTTCTGCCAACCTCGTAACTCTCCACCGCTCTGCTGGCCCTGGAGAGGGGGCCGACCAATCGGAAGGGAGACAGATATGCTGCTCCCTACAAACTCAGTCTTTTATCGCCATCTGCACGCAGTTTAACAACACTACTTGATCGATAAAGCATGGAATCGTGATTCTTTCTTTTTGTTACTTTTGACCACAAGGTTAGGTTAGGTTAGGTTAGGTTAGGTTAGGTTATCCTAGCAGACGACGAGACAGTAGCAGACTAGCAGCTAGTAGACAACACGTAGCTGGCTGCTGGCGTCGTTCGCGGGCGCTCAGTCCTCGGTCGCAAACGTTTGAATCGTAGAAATTGAGCCAATCAAGGAGCATACGCGTCGTGATTCTCACGCGAGGTGTTCCGAGACTTCTGAGGTGTGTGAACGTTGTGGTTTGTTGTAGGATCAGGCGAGCGGCAAGGGCAAGCAACGTTGTTAATATTTACTGCCGACGATGGATCCCGAGGCGTTCCTGGATATAGCCAATCAGGTTGTCAAGCTGAAAATGTTCCCGTATTTCGACATAGCGCACTGCGTACTGTGCACGCTGCACGTCAGGGAGGACCTAGGAACCGGTGAGCTGCGCGCCGGCCCGCGCTCGGCCGCGTTTCTAAATTTGTAACGCTCCCTCAGCCGTATATCCCCCGGCCCCGGCTCTGGCTCCGGCTCCGACTCCGACGTCTATCTCTCTCTCGCGGTGGAACAGCTTCCCCGTGACCTCGCTATTCCCGTGACGCATCGGGACAGCGACCACATACCACGCAGCCCACGCTCTCCCGCGAAGCTTTACATTTACGAACATGGTTGTTCTTGGTTCTCTCTCTCTCTCTCTCTCTCTCTCTCTCTCTCTCTCTCTCTCTCTCCTCCCCCCCTCTCTCCCGCCCTATCTTTCTCTCTCTCTCTCTCTCTCTCTCTCTCTCTCTCTCTCTCTCTCTTGCATTCTTGCTTATGTCGCCGATATTTTCTCGCGTCAACACATACAATCGGCGAAATTTCTACGATCTTATAATTGCCAGGAAAATTATAAAGATATATTCGTTCCGCATCGAAACAGAATTGAGATTTTGAGACTACAACTGTGGACATTTCACTGTACACTTGAAACACTGGATAAATAATGAACTGACAAACAATGAAGGACTACTGATAAATAATAAAGAACCGTATTTCCCGAAGTTTCGCGAAACGGCAAACGGTGATTGTTCATGTTATTACGTAATGCTGATAACAGTATCGAAAAGGTGTTCATCGTCCGTTTCTCGAGATTACAGAAGATTGATAAGTGGTTATAGGCCGGTATCACAGTCTCCGATTAACGTGATCCTCCGATTAAACTCACTCTTCGTCTCTTTCTAGGGGGACAGTTAGAAAGAGATGCAGAGTGAGTTTAATCGGAGGATCACGTTAATCGGAGACTGTGTCAGACACACAATAATCGATCGCGACTGTTTTCAATCACACGTTCCATAAGTAATTCATCGGTCGAATTATACACGCTAATAATAATGGAAATTCTATCGTATATATTATGCCTAAGATTGATTGCACGCCGTAATCGCTATTGCATAATTGAAGAGGTATTTCAATATCTACAGCGACAAATTGGAAAGTTGCTGAAATTAAATAGATGTTAAAAGTTAGCACCCCCTCCCCCACAAAAAACCGAAATAACACATGCAGAAATTAAGTGCTTTTTATGTGGTCTATTCACGATTTTCAAGCTCGATTTTCAAGCACGATTTTCGAGCGGTTCAGCGGGAAATCGCAATTGAAAGTGGAGGTGCTGGATTAACGTAAGTTAGAACCCACTCAAAATTACATAAAATAAAAAACTCCGTATGCTTTTTATGTGCTTTCAAAGGCGATTTTCAAGCATGATTTTCAAGCACGATTTTCGAGCGGTTCAGCGGGAAATCGCAATTGAAAGTGGAGGTGCTGGATTAACGTAAGTTAGAACCCACTCAAATTTACATAAAATAAAAAACTCAGTATGCTTTTTATGTGCTTTTAAAGGCCTTAAACAAAATTAGCTTGTCTGTAATAGTTTAAAAGATATATGCCAAAAAGATCTATGAACAATTAATATAAGAGTAAAGTGTCAGTTAAAATACAGATAGCAAATTAGTTTTTGTCTTAAAATGTTCCTCAATTTATGTTTTTTCAAAATATGCACAATGAGATTTTCGTGCTCATCCCCTTTGGCTGACCCGAACGTGAGCACCACCATATACACATACAAGAGTAAAATACTAGTTAAAATACATATAGCGACATTGGTTTTTGTCTTAAGGGGATCCTATAGTGGCAGTCGTTACTGACATTTAGTTAGATACATTAAACTTTTAATTGGCTTTACGGAATTGCAAAAATCTTTTACAGAATTAAAGTACACGCAAAAATTTAAAACGCTCAGGTCGATTTTACAACAAAAACGAAAAAAAATTAAAATTTTGGGCACATAGAGCTGTCATTGACGATAATATTTGCTTAATATAAAAATACTGCAGTTTATATATACAAAATGAGATACAAGCGCTCTAGGGAAAACATTTAAAAACAATATCGTGCAATTAGAACTAAAATTAAAAGCCTAGAAAAAAAGTTTAGTGTATCTAACTTTTATATGTGCAAAAGTACATGCAGGTAAGCAGTATTGCGTGTAGCGAGAGATAGCGCAGCAATCGGACAAGGACAGATACCTAGTTAGACAAGGACAGATATTATATAGATATATAACATAGAAAACAGGATTAGAAAAGATTGACATTATCGACACCGAGGAAATTCGGCCTTCGCTACAGGATCCCCTTAAAATGTTTCCTAATTTATATGCTTTCGAAATATACACAATGAGATTTTTGTGCTCATTCCCTTCGGGCGACAAACCTCCCCAAAAGTGCAGAGCACCACTATATTTAAAAAGTAAAGTACCAGTTAAAATACAGATAACAAAGTTCCTCAATTTATGTGCTTTCGAAATATGCACAATGAATATTATCGTGCTCATCCCCTTATAGAAATTTAATACTGTAAGTGATTATTTGGCTAGTAATTAATTACTTATTTTGAGTCTTAAAATAATTAAAAACAGTACTTTTAAGGCTCCTGGATGGTCAGCCGAGAACTCTGCGTTGACGGTGGCGACGTACCGTCGCGGCAGAAATCAGAATTCTCTCCAATGGAGAATTCTGTCCTTTGTGACATGTCCACAACCTATTTTGTTGTGCGTGCTATTTCTTTATTATTCGCTCTGTGCTTGTGCTCTAACGTTTAACGTATTCGTGAAAGTCGTAAAATTGACCGAAAAGTAAGATTTTGCATGCGGAAGGAACGTTTTCATCTCCTTTCGATAGTCGTTAAATGGCTGTTTTTTCCGTATGTTTAGGCTTCGTTTTATGGCTGTTTGTTTATTATCGAGGGAAAAGGGTAGTTTTCGGCCAATTTCGGAAGTGTTCTGAAACGATCTATAGTAATGTTTTATTGAAATGTCTTTTTATTTGAAAATGGCATGCACAACAAAATTGGGTGTTTTCCTCGCCTCGATATAGTAAGAATCAAATATGGCCGCGGTGAACAGCCAGGAGCCTTAATACTCGAAATAAGTAATTAATTACTAGCCAAATAATCCCTTACAGTATTAAATATCTGTAAAGGCTTCGGCTGGTACTCGTGTAAGTATGGTGGTGCTCACGTTCGGGTCGGCCGAAGGGGATGAATACGAAAATCTCATTGTGCATATTTCGAAAGCACATAAATTGGGGAACATTTTAAGACAAAAACCAATTCACTACCTATTAACTGGCTTTATTTTTAATTACTTTTATATTAATGGTGCATAGATCTTTTTTGGCGTATATCTTTTAAACTACTACAAATAAGCTATTTTGTTTAAGGCTTTTAAAAACAGAAAAAGTACATGATTCTAGCATACTGAGTTTTTTATTTTATATATAATTTTAATTAGTGGGGGTGCTAACTTACGTTAAACCAGCACCCTCAGTTTCAATTGCAATTTCTCGCTAAACTGCTCGAACACAAAAATTGTAAATAGAGCACACAATTAGTATATAAAGAACACTTAATTTCTGTATATGTGTTTGATGTTTTGTAGGGGAGATATTAACTTAACAGACATACTAAATAGTTGTTATTTTGAATGGATGGAATTAAATTTAACTCTACTTTACAGAAGAAGCCGTCATTATTATTAGCACACAGTGCCAAAAGAATTATACATTTATAAATTTGTGAAAATAAATAATTAAAAAATGAATAAAACCGAGAACTTGAGTCGCCAGTAAATAATTAACAATTAGCACAGGAGTTGTGTTCGACCAAACTATAGCAATTTTATTATTCAAAAGACGCTACGTTTTGACCGAAGATGAATGTATATATATATATATATATATATATATATATATATTTCTGGTTACATGATTCAGTGACATTAACTACGTTTACATGGCGGTTTATAATTCGATTTTATAACCACCGTATACTCATAATTATCACTTAAAAATAAGCCTATTTTATATTTTAAATTTTTGAATCAATCTCTTTTGATATATATACATATATGTATACTAGAAATTGTAGTTTGAGTATATCAAAAAAATCTTCTATTTAAATAAATGATCATTATGATCAAAAGAAGAAAAATTTTAAAGGTATTTTCTAAGTATAAGTGCAAAAGATTGAAGGGGATATTCCGTGCCTATATTTTGAAAACGAAGCAATTTAGAGCATGTTTATAGGATCTTTTCTTCCTAAAATATTTTGTACCATGTGATAATCAAAATGACTTATTTCTTCGATAGAATAATGTTTAATTTACTTTATTCTTTCCATTTTTGTTATACAAAAAATGACAACGGTTTTAACAATTTCCCGAATGGCATCCTGTATTTATTTGAGGAAAGAGATCATGGTAAATGTTAATAGAATATAGATAATATGCAAAAGAGAGATGAGAGAAGTAATGCATTATTAAAAGACATATCAAAATCAAAGTTGATTAGGAATCAAGAGCTGATTTCACTGCTTGGCACAATTATCATATAATTTTATATCTCAAGGCAATGACACAGACAACCCAGCTGATCTATTTCAGTATGCACCGTGCCCGCACGTACACAGTTAAAGCCAGAAGTATTCAAAATAAAGGCTCTTTCGGAAGCAGCTTCTCTAAAACATGCTGTTTGCCAGTTTGCATTAATAAAGGATTATCTGTTTATTACGTTAATATTTGCTCTTTTATTACAAACTGCTATTCTTAAACTTACCATAAAATTTGAATCAGACTATTTTATAAAGAATGTTATTTTTTTATTTAAAAAAAAATTGTAGACAACTTAAGATAGTAATAAATAAGAACAGGAGCAATAAACTCTTTTCTTCAATTTTACAATATTTGTTTTTAATTAATTTAATATTACGTTAATATTGTGAAAGAGATCTATTTTCTTTAAGAAATAGATTTTAAACTAATTTTCTAATACGATAAAGGGTATAAAACTGAAATTCAACAGAAATTCATGGTTTCTTCAAATCACTTATTTAAATTGCTCTAAATGTACTTGATGCAATATATCATTATTTTCATTGATAGTTACTCGCACATCTCTGACAATGAGTTCGCATATATGGAATGTGTTGTAAGGATGTATTATATAGATTTACTTATAAGGATTCCCTAACTGACTTATCCCAATCAGCATCATATATATCTTCAACTCGTCTTCAACATTTCACACCGTAATAAAATTTTATATCTGTCACATATTGCTTAACATTTTTTTAACGGTGTTTTCTGAAAAGAACATTTTACAAATACTAAAGAAATTATACTATAGTGTGGATACTATAGATGTAATTTCAGATATATCTCTTTTTCATTTTCTGTTTAAAATATACGCCATCATAAATCATAAATGTCAATTTAATTTTATATATATGTTAAATTTTCGGGATATAATAATTATAATATCTTATATTATTCAGGTGCACAAGTATTTTCTCGCAAACATCCTCTATCATGTTGGCTGTCTACAATGTTGGTTGTTTTTGCAAGCGGTATGCTGTGCAATGGATTATTAGGAGAACCAATTCTTGCACCTTTAAAAAATACACCACAAGTGGTAGTTGCAACAATTGTTTGGTCAGTAATATCAAAGTAGCCTGTTGTAATGCTTTGTATTTTGTAAAATCTATTATTTATCTGCAATTATGTGAACTTTACAAATTACTGAAGAAATAATTATCTATCTCTTTTTAAAATTAGAAAAAAAATTAGTGATGTATATGTCATTAAAAAAATGAAATTACTCGCGTCATTAAAAGAACTTTTCTAAATGTTTCAGGTATGTGATATTTTACACACCGTTCGACATCGGTTATAAAGTAGCTAAATTTTTACCGGTAAAATTAATATGTGCTGCTATGAAGGAAATATATAGGCAAGTAAATATCATTACTTCTCAATTTTTAAGATATCTTTTACCATATATTTCTAAGAGCTTGTATATAACAAAGAATATAAGTGTAATTTAAAATAACTACCTATGCTATTTTTTTATAGGTGTAAAAAAGTATACGATGGAGTGACTCATGCAGGAAAACTTTATCCAAATGCATATCTTATTATGATATTGATTGGCACGCTCAAAGGTTGGTCATAAAACATGTATCAGATGGAATATATACTACATTATCTTTACAACTAAACTATGTGAACGCATGCTATAAAACAAATCAATATATTTAATTATTAACAGTGTAATTATAACATTTATACAGGTAATGGAGCTGGATTTACAAAATTATTTGAGCGTCTTATACGTGGTGTATGGACACCGACCGCGATGGAATTTTTGCAACCCAGTTTGTATGTAAAAGTCATAATATTTACGTTATGAATAAATACTTAGATTATAAATGGATTATACATAATCATATTTTTAATTGGCAGATAAATGTAATGATAATAAATGATAACTTTTCTTTATAGCCCCACAAAAGCGTCCATGGTTGCATCAATTATCTTTGTGCTAGATAAAAAGACTGATCTCATTTCTGCACCTCATGCTCTTGTATACTTTGGCATTGTCACCTTCTTCGTCTACTTCAAGGTAAACTATATCTTGAAATATCTCCTTAAATTTATACATGCGTAAAGTAAAATAATATTAACAATAATAATATAATTTTTTAGATATCATCAATTTTGCTTGGTATTCATGACCCATTTGTGCCATTTGAAAATTTATTCTGCGCCTTGTTCCTGGGAGGAATTTGGGACTCGTTGGCTAAATTGTTAGGTCGTGGTCAAGCTAAAGATGAGAAGGCGGACGCAAAGAAAACAAATTAAATAATAGTAAACACAATATACATCTTCAAATACTACAAAATGCAAATATGTCACAATAAATCAAATCTCATCTATATCTCTTTTCAGAAAACATATTAAACATATTTATGACATCATCACAAGCTAGCATTGGCTGTTTAAGAAATGATGAAACTACTTAAAAAGCTAGTCAGATGGTAAGAGTTACTCTTGACTCTTGACAAATCATCAAATGTTGAAGAGAAGTACAATAATTCAATATATATATATATATATGTGTGTGTGTGTGTGTGTGTGTGTGCGTATAAATTCAATAAGTATATATATACACACACACACACACATACATATATATACTTTAAGAGTAAAACTTATTGAATTTTCGAGAAATGTGTGTTATAAAAATATCAATAGTATTATTTCAACTAATATAAAACAATGGATATATCATATTTATATATCATTTATAATTTTTTTCATTATGCACTTTCAAGCAAATGAAGAAAATTCACAAATACATCTATATAGAACTTTGCTCTCATTTATCAATTAAGATACAATGTTATTTGTCGATTATTTTTTTAAATCTGAATTATTATTGTCAAATATAATAATATACTGATTTAATTAGCAAACACAGAAGTATATTCTTTTTGCCAATATTGATAATACCTATATCTTACGTAACTTGTTAATGGCTGATTTTGAAGTATGTTTCCAAGTTATTTATAATACAATGCGCAATTTTTACTATTATGCAAATACATGTTAGAATATATTCTAGCAATTTGTAGTATGTATCTTAAAAATTAACTGGATTGTGTTACTTATTTGTTCTATAATATACAGAGTGATTCAAAAATACTTATACAAACTTTGGGAGTGAGTTTTCCCACACATAAAACAAGAAAAAAATGTTATACACATATATTCAGAAATACTTGGTTTATGAGTTATAATCGAAGATTACTTTCAACAAAAACTAACAGAATACATCTACAGTATCACATGACCAATATAAAACATCTTCAATTCAATTGTTTATCTACTTATAATTTATAATAAATGTATGTAGTATATGTATAGACACATCGGATCATAGACTGTAACAGATCTTTTCAAAAATCCCATGAAAGTTGCAGATGATTTTGCAGATCTACGATACGTTGGCGAAGCATCTCTTTATTTGCAATTTTAGTTGCATAAACTAGAGGGCTTTTAAGTGTCCCTACAGATAAAAATCTAATGGATTTAGATTAGATGAACGCGTGCAGGCCTGAAATGTATGTGATATTTTTTTCTTGTTTATGTGTGGAGAACTCACTCCCAAAGTTTGTACAAGTATTTCTGGATCACCCTGTGTGTGTATATATATACACACACATATAAAGGAGAGTCCCCTATTATGAGATAGCGGAGTTTCTGCTAAACTAATAGGTCCCATCTGTTGGTTCCATCATGAATACACTTATTGCCTTTACGGTGAAATCTGTTTAGTAGAAAATTCATTATACATTTTTAAATTCTGCCCATAGACTTCCGGCAATCATACAAAATGAACTCGGTATCATAATAGGGGACTTTCCTCTATACCTATATTTACATAGAGAAGAAATAAATTAATGTACTAAGGACAAATAATTGAACTGATTAATGTCATTGTTAAATAATTGTATTGCTGCTTTATGAATTCTATATAAGACATTAAAGATATACAATAACAGTATAAACAGTATAAAAATGAACAGCATGAAAAAATAGAAGTGTCTCTTTTATACTATTTTATTAAATTTACATATTGATACTGTATATCACACACATAAGAGTTTTCTTTAATTCTCGTCAATAGATATGTCCTTTACAATTAGGAATACCTATATTCTAATTGTGAAAATATTATACATTTTCATGTAATAAAAAAATGGGATATAAATTAAAAATTTTAATTTATTTGATTACCATGACAAAAAATTAATTATCGAACTATAAGATTTATTTCTATGATATGTTTTCACATTCATTTATCATATTATTATATTGAATTAAATATACTTATACATATGACTGCGATATTCTATACAATTCAGTCCTTCTCCGTGTATACTTGCGTGATTTCGCGTACAATGGGATTTTGGAAATACGTTGATTCGATAATAATCTAAGGTTTGCTTTAATCCAGTCGTGATTACATGGCAATGAACCTCGCAATGAACTTTTGCATCTTTTGTTGTATCCATAAATTCTCTTCGGTAACAAAGAGGTACGGTAGTCTGTACAATTCACTTCTTTCTCGCGTACATGAGAAACGCCAGGGTGTAACAATTTATCGTATTCTCTAACTGAATATTTATGATACATATTTTTTGAGCATTTATCGACGTTCGCCATCCAGAAAACGTGGGCATCGCGTACGCATGTCTCCTTGTCCAATTTTAGAATACCTTCGCTATTATTAGACTTGATTACGCGAATCAACATAGGCTCGTGATTTTGAGTGGCGACACTTATCTTTTCCTCGAAACTGGGATCGGTTACAATGCCTGTATCTTGTAATTGCTTTGGAGTATATTGAGTTCCCGATTCCCGAAGTGATATCTGCGGCAATGACACATTCAAGCCGATATCATGATTCTCTGTACGCGCAGTAATATCTTTGTCCTTGACAAAGAGTTCTTCTGTCATTGTTTCTGCGTATGTGGCACCATTTTTCGAAAGACTGTGATCTCTAACTTTCGATATGAAAGGTCTATACAATACTTCTACATCTTTCGAGTTGGCAAAAGAGGCTGTAAATGGATCTATAGCAACATCCTCCTTTGTATCTTGAGTCTGAACCGAATTTAAAGTAGAGTTTTGTTTCGAAGGGCATTCACTTTTTGATTTGGATCTAGAATAAAACTTATTTAATAATTGCCTCTTTGAATAATCCACGAGTGTATATATTTTTAAAATTTCGTCTGCATATTCTTTTATTTTATTTAAAACGATAAAAGTATTTAGCTCATCTTTTTTTCTTATACAGCTCTCTTGCACTGAAAAAGATTACATTGAAAAGTTTTAATATACCTCTTTTTAATAAATACATTAATTATATAGATTCACTATTTATAAAATTATAAAATGTTATAAAATGTTTATTATAAAATGTTCAAAAATACCAACCATTCTTGCTATTCAATTCAAGAGCATGCTTTATTAGCTCCAAGCAGGTTTTGATAAACATTGTTATGGTGTTATCTTCATCCGGTTTTTCCAAACACGATAAACAACTTGGGCTTTCTAATTCAACAGCAGAACTACTGCCAAAATGTATATTCTCATTTGCATATTTTGACGGAATTTGTTCACAAACAATCATCTCAGAATCTGTGTAAAAGATATATTGTAACATATAAATACAGTTATAATATGACTTATATAATCATAAAATAAACTAAATCTATATATTGCTGCGAGGAATTATAATCACTACTTACAATTAGAATTTACATTATCTCTGTTCGATAAGAGTGACGTAACGGAACAAATTTTTGTTCTTTCTTGCATAACTTTTTCCAAGCATTGAAGTAAAACTTGTGTTATTACAGAATTCTCTTTGATAATCTCCATTATGTCGCTAGAACAGGTTTCTTTAATGCAAACTTCATTTTCAACAAATTTTTTGTCATCTAACTCAAGATAAGCTTTTTCCACTCCTGAAGAAATATCAGAAAATAAATTAACAAAATGCTGTTTATACATCATTTATAAATATTTTTCTTTACAATTAGGCAAATCTCATTACTCATATCTCATCGTCAGCAAGATAAAAAAGTAAGTTAAATTACAAATCAGGTTTGACGCGATATATCTCTTAAGATATTAATTGAATATATATCTTGAGATTTAAAAACCTTTCTGATCATAATCACCATAGTCTTTCTGGCATTTATTAGTTGCCAATTCCTTCCAATCTCTTTGTATCAGTGGTAAATAATTTCTATCGGTAGTTATTAATATAAAATTTGGCATAGAGCCTCCTACGCTCTTTAATTTTATACCAATCGTATTTCGCATGTCATTAGCGGGACATTCCTCAGTATTTGTATCAATTTGCTTTGGTTTTCGTGTCGAAGAACATTTTTGAGAAGCCTGGCAATTACTTGGACTCGCATATATGGTATTCTGAATTTCCTTATCACACTGTTGTGCAGTATTTACTGCTACTTGCTTCAACTTTTTCTGAGATGTTAAAGGCTTACTTTGGATTTCTCTATAACACTTTCGTATAACATCTGTTTTCGTCGTCTTTGACATACAAACTGTGTTTTGTATTCCTTTATCGTATTGTTCGACACTAGTCCCTACTTGCTTCGTTCGTTTTTCCGGAAATAATTGTTCACTTGGCAATTGTATTTCTCTTGTACAAGATTTGGACGTAATAATTGGTCTCGGTGTCATTTGTTGATTTATGTAATTGCGAGTGCCTTGCGGACAGTGAGTTATTAATATGTCTTCAGGATAGTCGGTATAACTTGGTAAACTGCTAGGAAAGCTTGGACATGGAATTATATTATTATATTTTCCTTGATACATAGTATCTGTTCGGTATCGATCTGCCTTGTATCCTTCATAAGATTTATCGGCGAAATTGGAGTATTCTGGACAAGGAACTGCGATATCTAATGGTTTTATTTGTTCATAAGTTTTTTTGGCAGTTATACTCAATCTGTTAGGTCTTACATCTTCCCAACCACAGGATGGACACTGCAGCAATTGCACATCATTCTGTCTTTCGCTTTTGCGATCTAATATATCAAGATTCTCTGGCATATATGTAGTGTTTGAATGCAATAAATAAATTGAATATTTAATAACCGCAAGTTTAAAACAGAAATGATTATTTCTTAAATACTTTTTTACCTGTTTTTGTAAATTTAGTGTTTTTTCTTGGTTTTGTCTTATAATCTTGCTTTGTTCCTTGCATACAAGGAAAATTAGATGTACTTTTATATTTGTCATATGGTGTTGTGTTGTAACACAGTCTTTTAAAGGAGATATTGTTTATACTGATTCCATTCTGTTCTATCTATAATAATAATGTAAATAGTTAATTAAATTAAAATATTTTTTTGCATGAATTACATATATAAATTATATATATTACCTTTAGCTTGTCTTCATCATCAATCACCTTTGTTAACATCCCAGCTATTACAGGAAACCAAGCAAAAGGAGATTTGTACGGTTTGCCCGATTGAAATCCCTTGATAACTTTTATTTGTTCTTGTCCATATCTAAGATGAGAATAACGCTTTTGAAACTGATTCAATCCGGATGAATAAAAATCTGATATAAATCTTCATATAAAAATAAATGAAGATTTCTATCATTTACTTTTTTCTCTTATTGCTTTTACTTTTTTCTTATCACTTTAATTTGCTCTAGACAATCGGATATATTCAATTCGGGTATATTAAGTTCTTTAATGATACTCTTCAATGCTTCATTTTTGGCTAAACAATCATAATATTTCACATAATATGGATTCCAAAGACATGAGTGCTCCCGATATGCATTTAAAAAGACGAGAGTGAAATTTTCGTTCTTAAAGGACATAATTATCAATATATAACAACACGGAATTCTATACACAGAAAATTTGCACGACAACCACATGAAGGAAACTGCAATTCTTTGTAAAATCTTAAGTGAATACATCTGCTTATCAATATTCGATATAACGAAAGTTTTCTATTATCTGAAAAAAAAATAATCAGCACAAAATCATATGTATATAATTACTTATATCACGGTCTTGCATACATACATACAGATATATATATAAGTCACGGTCTTACATACATGTATGTAAGACCGTGACTTATATACATACATAATTAATTTATAACTATATTTACTTAAATACTTTTTGTAAAATATATTTGTTTTACACATTGATAAAAGTATTGCAAAACAGATCATATTATTTGCATTTTCTAATGTATTTATTAATATTTTACTGCAGAATTTATTGCCTATATATCTATATATAATATATCACTTAACTTCAAATAATAATTTAAACTGAGAATATTGATTGCAATTACGTTAGTACTTTATTGCCAAAAATTTTTTTCCCTCTCTTGCCTATTGCTTGTAACAAAATACAAATTCCTTGCTTTCTTTGATTTTAGTAAGTAATAAACATTCCTGTAATGTTAGACCGCAGCTACAAGTTTCATCTTTACACATTACATTACAGTCGTTACAATCGCAACAACAAATTGAGCTACTACTCTGGTCCGTTAGTTCAGATTCTAAGATTTTTAATCGCGCTTTTGTTATCAAATTTTGTATTTCCTTTTCTAATTCCATAACAGTCTCTAAAAATAAGTTATGCTAGTTCAATAATGATAATTATTTCTTATTATAATCAACAGATTTTACTTACGAATGTCAATAGTCCGTAATTGGAACGCTATGCTTTTTCCAAATATGTCAAAGTTATCTTCAATTTTTTTCCTGCCATGCACTTCTAAAAGAATATTATCCGTGCATGTAGAACTATCCTGTTACAAAAGAGTTTACATTTTTTTCCATTCTTTCTCTTGAAAAATCGACAATATAAATTACTTGCTTATTTAGTACATATAAACCTTTTTCTCTCCATTGTCGCCTGCGACATATTTTCGCTCCTATTAAAATTGTAACATTGTAATAAAAATATAAAATTATCGAAAGTATTTGTATCTTATACTTATTAATAATGTGTCTCTCATATTAGTTTCTAACGTGAAGCAAATCCGTTTGCGTTTCGTGTTCTGCGATAATATCATTACTTGTTTCTGTCGCTACATCAATCGTTTGAATAATTCCAGAAGGGACGAGAGTATCTTGCAATTTCGGAACAGAAGGAATGGTATCTCTGTATTTGAAAAATATTGTTGTAATTTTATTTTGTGATGCCTTATAGAGTTACACAAAATAGATATATAAATAACAAATGACCTCAATTTTAAACACAACTCGATCTCTTGAAGCTCACACGTTTCACAAGTATTACATGAGCAAATATGTTTGCCCTCTAATTTCTCAAAAGATGAATGCAAAAATTTATTTTGAATACTGCCATCATTAAATTTTTGATAATTTTTATCTTGCTGCAAATACGTTCGTGCATATTATAAATATAATATAAAACAATATACGCATTATAAACATAAACAAAATATGAACATAACTTACAATACATGATTTTAAAAGATAATAATATTTATTATATAACTACTACTACTTTATCATATAAATATAATTTAGCAATCAAACCTGTATAGTTATTTCTCATATACTATTCTGTTACATCATACCTTCCTGAAATTATTATAATGATATATTGACATGTATGGAAAGAAGAGCATGTGCATCGTTTTAAACCACTTCGCTTTTGGCGCATACAATTTTTCACAAGAAATAGCTGCAGCGATTTTTGATAGTTCATAACAGTATTTTTTTTTTACATTTTGAATTCTCTTAATACAATCACATATTGTTAATCCAGGAATATTCATGGAGTTTCTTATCTCCTTGTACGCTTCGTAACGCAATGATTTGCTATTGAACTCAGAATGAAATGAGCTCCACAAACATTGATGCTGTCCATAAAGTGCTATTAATTTCTCAGTATCATGTTCAGTCCATATATTTGGCATATTAAAAAAATATTTTATAATAAACTATAATTAGGTTATTTAACCTTCTCAATCAATACTATCAAGATAAAAAAATTTATTTAAACACAAGTTTAGACAAAATTTGCATTCAACTGGTGTTTTTTGAATAGTGTGTATGACTACTAAAAAGAAAATATACCATAAATGTTACAATACACTTATTCATTGTACTGCTCGATTACGAATACACAGAAATTTAGAAAGAGGACATAAAGAAAAAGATGAATGATACTTGTATCATTAGGTCTGTTTTTTATAGCTGACTGATTGAAATAAGTATATGTTTAAAATTTGACGAAAGTGGGAGAAGTTCTATAGTGCAGTCCAGCAGTGCAGCAATAAAAAACAAACCTAATAAAAAAATTAATGAAAAGTTTGAAAGGGAAATCAGACCAGTTTCAAATATATCTTCATACCAGTTTCAAATATATCTTCATACATATTTTTTTTCTTCTATCACACATTAGCAATATAAATATAAATTATTGTACATTTGTTTTGTAAATTTTATAATCTTATGTTTATATGGCAATATATCCTTTATTGTTATCAAGTATGCAATTCCTAATTTATAACAGTGCCTCGTATATTCAATTCCATTTTATTGCTACCATTTGTTTTCTCTATTGTAGTAGGAATTCTTTTTAGATTTCAGCAAATATTGGTCATTTTGTTAAGTTTGCAAACACGGGCGGATTTATAGTCAGAAATATATCGCATTGTTTTTTGATTTAGTAGCATAATTAAAAAATAATAAGTACAATTGTTATATCATTATATATGTTTAAGTCTAAAGTTACATGTATATGTCTGATACTACGTACTTTGAATGTATCATATAGCAAGTTTATCATAATTTATATATGATAATAATCGATTATTTCATAAAATCAATTAATTGCATGATCTCTTTCATGGACTAAAAGAACTGATACTTGATAAAATAACTTAAAAAACTTATACACAACGAGATCGTTGTGTAATAGACATTATACTGATAACCGAGTTACGTAATTAAATAGTAAATGAGTTTAGTTTTTCTTTTCGAGAAAAATATATCCTGATAAATATCCTTCTGGACAGATTAGCTCGGCTATCAACGATATACTACGTTATTTATAAATTATATACAGTATTTTTTGTATATAATAATTATATATCTTTCACTTTCATGATTATTGTTAATCTATATATTATTGTATCTTACTGTGCTTAAATCTATATTACACGCGTTATAACTATTCTTAAGAAGTCGTTTCAATTGTCGAAGACAATGTAGGTAGCTGCTGTGGGACGAAGTTTACAACCTCATGATACACAAGTTCTACAAGTGAAAATATCCATTACCCACAATGTGGCAATGCTTTAAATTAAAATAGGAATTATTGAAAATGCGTTACCTTTCCATTTCTCTACTGGAAGATCCATATCCTCGAAACTCTGGTCATATGGTAGAGAAACAGGTTCGTCAGTTGGATCTGCATACTGTGCAAGGTATGGATGTGCTAAAGCCTGTTCCGCTGTGATCCTTCTCTCTGCATCCAATTCCAACATCAGTTCCAGTAAATCAATAGCTAAACAAAAATTTAATAATTCTAATGAAATGCATCATTTGACTTTTATCAATATAAGTTACCAGACATTTTTGTTATTTACCTAAAGGATTAGCTCCACGAAACACCTCTTTAAAATTTTTTTTCTTTAACGGCGGCAAACTTTGAATATAATTTCTGGCCTGTAACAGTAATTCAATTTCGGTAAAAAAACTCATATCGCTATTTATACATATAAATTAATCTGTATCCTATATATGTATACTGTATATATTTACTAGAGATATATATTTACTATATATATTTCTTCTCGTATGTTTTATATATCTTTATTTTCATATAAATCTCTCAAAAGATCGATTTAAACAAAACATTTTTGTGACATAGCAAAATCATACACTTTAATCTGAAGCATTATAAACGAAATATAAACATAAACATCATAAACTAGATATCAAATTAACCCTTAAAGTGCATACGTTTTTTCAGTACCTTCTAAGTACATACGTGTGTCTATCACGTTCAACGCTATTTTTTCCTATTTTAAAGTATTTTAAAAAATCTAAAAAAATTTATGTGAAACATCTGTCTACATTGTAGTTGACGATTTTATAGTCATTTTGATAAACATCGTCTATTTAATATCTTCTGACAGGCTTGCAAGTTTACATTTTCGAGCAGATATTACTTTGGCTCGGATGCCGTAGACCCACGTATGCAGCTTAAGGGTTAAGATATTTAAAAGCTATTTTTTTTTTTTTTAATAAAAATATATCTACATTTATATTTCTCTTATATATAATGACTATATTTTGAGTCTCAACATAAAGTTTAGAATATATATTGACTTAAAAAACAAATTTACCTCTTGGCTAGTAATTTTGCTTAATGTTTCTTCTGTGGGTGTACCACAGAGTACTAACACTCGTGTTAGATGATCAATGTCTGCTTATGGTTAAGGTATGTTTGGAAAAGCAGTATTAATTAAATAACAATTAAAAAGTAGTTTTATTAATGCTAAATACATAAAACAATTCCCACAAACTGGTAAGTGATCGCATCTAAAGCAAGCTGCATATTTGTTATAAAGCAGCGTGAATTAGAGCTTTAAATAAATATCAAATGTGAAAAAGATTTAACTTTATATAGTGTATACTTTATTTAATATGCTATATTTGCATACTCCAATAAGCTTCATGTTATGTAAAATTTAAACCTTTTTCTATTAAGACATACTTTATATTACAACTTATCTTGAAATCTTATTACTTGAATTTTTCTTGAATTTTCTATGAATTTAGTAATTATATGAATATATACTACTTTTAATTATTATTAATATTATGTTATCCGTAAATATAATTTATTAAGCTGTCAAAGTATAGATTATTTGTTGCTAAAATCTTATATTAAATATTGCATAAATATTATGTCAAATCTGAGGATTTGCCAAGATGTAATATTCATTTTTATTTTACATGTGTTAACATAGAAAAAGAAAAGATCAAGCACAGTTCACATTTTATTTAAAATGTATAAAACGTGCATTTCATGCTACAGTGATAAAGTAACTAGTAACTACTGTAAAATAATTGCAAAACAAAATACTGTAAAATAAAACTTACCGATTCTGATGATATTTTTTTCATAAACTCGTCTCGTGGAGTACCCAAAATTTCCATAATTAAATTCAGTTGATGAATATCTGCTCTTGCTAAGGCTCCACTATATTTTTCTTTGAAGATACTAAATATCCCCTTTTTGTTAAATATATTTTATTATTTTTTAAAGCAATATGTTACACGCATTCTAAATATGTAATTGATATTTTTATATATACAGTCTTTATTATATTATATTCATGCTAATTTGCAAATAGCTTTTAGATTGAAAATGCAAAATGTAAGCAAATAGCTTTCTAAAAGCACATGTTAAGCAGAATATATACAGTGATGTTAAATTTAAAAGTTTAATGCAATTATGGGATATCTCAGTTACGATAGATCCTTAGCAAAAAGCATATTTATTAAAAGACATTGCAACTGGATGAAACAAATAGAAATATTTATTAAAACTAATTAATAAGTTTGTGTTAAAAACATAAAACATACATTTATGGCATAACTTAAGAGAAAAAAATTAATGTAAAGAAATACTGAAAATTAAAATAACACAACAAAAACTCAATAGTAATATCAAAGGATACGATCTGTTCCAGGAAATAATGTTCTCCCAGTTAATAATTCCGCCATGATGCATCCCACTGACCAAATATCAACTAAAATATGTAACAATAGTATTACAACATAACGTGATAAGATTTCTATTCTTATAAGATAAAGCAGATAAGATATATCTTTTTCCATTAATCCTCTTTCGGTACAATTAATTACTGACCTGTCTGATTGTAATGCATCCAATTAAGCATAATTTCAGGTGCTCTATACCACCTAGTGGCGACGTAACCAGTCATTTCGTTCTCTGTGGGCCTAGCCAACCCAAAGTCTAGTATTTTCAGTTCGCAATCTTCGTTGACCGCTATGTTGGACGGTTTCAAGTCCTATTAATCAAATCTGTCAGAAATTGTTTCTATATTTTTCACATTTTATGTAAACATACAGCGCACTATCGTACCCTATGTATAATTCCTGCAGAATGGATGTATTTTAAACCACGGAGGATCTGATAGACGAGAAATTGCACATGATCGTCAGAAAGCTTTTGCGTTCTGACAATATTATTCAAGTCAGCGCCCATTAGATGTGTGACTAGGTATCTATATAAATAAATAACACAATAATATAAGCAAAATAAGACTGTTCTCATCCCAGTTAACAAAGTGACGTCTAGAGACATCTTAATGACGTATTATTAACGTTAGAGATGTTATTAAGACGTCTTTAGACGTCGCTGTGTTAAGAAATATGTCGTTTGATGTCTTGTTAACTGGAACATAATGGACATGATACCCACACATGTTGAAAATCTTCCAAAGATGAAGACGGATGAAATACATCTAACAGTCCTATTACCTACAAAAGAGCAACACGTATCTTTAAAACTGATTACAAGCGTAAAATATCTCGATGATTGAGCATTTACCCACATTTTCATGATTCATATGTTTTAACATACGCAGCTCTCTATATGTGCGTTTTGCGTGCACAGCTGACTGAAACGGCCTGGCTAACTTTTTGATCGCTACCTTTTGTCCAGTGGTTGTATCCACTGCTGAACTAGAACGTAAAATTTTTTTTAACAATAACATGATTTCTAGTCGTGTTTTTTATTGGCACTATCTGAAGCACTACATTGTAATTTGTATTTAATTGTTACAAACTTTAACACTTTTGTAAATCGATTATATCATTAATTAAAATATTGTAAAATAAATAAATATAGCTTATATAGCTTCACAGATATATTACTGATATTTTCTGCAATTAATTTTTTTCTTCTTTTTCTTTCAAACTCAATACGCAACTATTTTATTTCATATCGGGATAAACAAATGCTTAATTGTATGTAAGTCAAATTTTGATCACAAGATTTCGCGTTATTCGCAATATTTCTCAATTGTTATTGACAAACATTATGCGTCGTTCCAAATCCATTCTATTTTCGTAAATATCCGGACGCGTGCGCAAAATTCCCTCTCGGAATTAACGCAGCCCCGGCAATAATTATATCCGAGCTCTTCTCTACGACAGAGAATAGTCGCGCGACAATCTTGCCGTTCTAACGCCGAAAATGTAAATGTCAAGGTTGCGATCGGTTCATGGCCCCCAGCAGCGCGGGACGTCGCTCGTTTCAACAACTTTGCATCCGATTGTCAATTGATCGATCATCCCCTGAACGACAGTTAACAAACCGAACGATACAGAGGTGCAAGAAGCTTATAAGGAACATTTTTATAACGAAATTATGAAATTTATATTAGATATAAATTACAAAAATATAAAATCAAAGTAAGACGTCTAAGATAACTGCGCGTTGCGATGCAAAACGTTCAAAGGATATCTCGACAAGATCGGAAAACTTTTTTGCGACTTGGTCGAGAGCTTCTTGACAGAGTCTCTGCCGTACACACATACATACATCGCCAAGGTTCTCCACCTTCGGCGGTTGCGTGACGCGCGCTCGCGCTCGCATGCACGTAACACCGCGCGACGATTGACGAATCGTGCCAACAACGTCGTGCGTCGTGCTGCACGGACGGCACTTGTCGCTTACCAGACTTGGCCGTAGGCGCCCGAGCCCACGGGAGTGAGCAACTGGTACCGCTCCGGTACCTCCCATTCCGTCCTGTTGATCTCGATCTTGTGAAACTGCGGCATGTTTCCTCCGCGCACACGTCACTCTCGGCTCCGGCGAGGATTACGGCGATAGCCGTGACAGCGTCCCTTCGTTCTCGCGTTCACCGACTCTCGATTTCTACCGCGTGGCGCGCCACCACATCTCCCAGCTCCCAGGTCGGCCGGTGCCGCTACGAGCTCATCGCGGTACAGACGCCACAGACGGGTACAGAGAGGCACTCAGCTACTCACTTACTCAGTTCGGCTACACGTTCGACTCGGCTCGGAGTTCGGAGTCGGAGTGAGTCGGAGTGAGTCGGAGTGAGTCGGAGCTGTCGGAGTCGGAGTCGGACCATAGTCGGACTCGTCGGACTTCGGAGTTCGGAGGCCAACGGGCGCATCCCAATCGATTCCACCGCGCTTCTTCTTCTTCTTCTTCTTTAATTTCTTTGGCTCCTGCCTCTAAACCGAGGTCAATACGGCCATCATTTGCCACTGTTTGATTAACAAAGTCTGGAACTCGTTGCGTAACAAAGTCCGAATGGAAATTATCAAAAAACTGAGTGGAGATCAAGGCCGACAGTAACAGTCGCAATACTCAAAAAAATTTTTCCGGATAGAACACGTCCGAACACGTTAAAACGTGTCGTCCGCGAAACACGTCCGAACTTGTTCGCGTACGTTGGGCGAATAAAATTCCATCGCGCGATTGCGCGGTCAGAGAGAAACCTGAGAGAGGCCATCCCGGCATTTTTCGTCAATTTTTGTGTGTCGCGTGTTCCGACGCGCTACCTGAGAAAGTGCAACTCAACTACGTCGTTTCGCTCGGTAACCGCGCACATGGTTTGCGTCCGTGCTAATGGTTCGGGTCCGAACTAGCCAGTTAGAGGGGATATGCTGCGACCGCGGCGGCCGCGCTCGGCCGGCCCGGCGCACAGTGGAGCCGTTTGCGCGAATCGCGGAAAAAATTATGTTACTTGTAAAATATGCAATGAATTATCATAGAACCTTTCAATGTTGACTTATAAAAATTGCAAAAGTGTATATTTATTAAAAATTAATGATAGGAACAAGTATTTGATTGAAATTAAATAAAAATTCAATTTACATTTAATTTACGTATAAGGAGCAAAGTAATTCTTGCGTTTCATCGTTAAAGGTCAATCCAGATAAACTTGCATAGGTGCATAAGCATATGCATAAAGAAATGGATTGGTCTATTTCCTTATGCACATGTATATGGACCAATCAATTTTCTTATGCTTATGTTTATGCGCTATGCAAGTTTGTCTGGATAGACCTTAAGTCTAAATTTTTTTTATGTGGTTTACTTCTTAAACTAGTTATGAACGGATCGGATGACACGAGCATCATATATGCATAACATCTTCATTTGTAAACAGACGGCTACTTTTCTACTATGATTAAGTCGATATCGTTTATAGTCCTTATTTCTTGCCTCTTGAGCTTTTTCCGATAATGTCCCAACAGGTAACGCTGCATAATTTCTATAATTTCCTTACCGTGAAAAAGAATTTTATGAACGGTAATTGGCATAAAGTACCAAGAATATTTTTCAATAAATATTTCCGCTGCCTTGTACGCATAAGAACTGAATTTTTTTGAATTTATTTTTTCACCACAATTAATCGTTTGTAATATTGTGGAAAATCTTCTGATCAATTCCTCGTCAACTCCAGTTATTTCTGCTGTGATTTTTGGGTCAGCAAAAAATCGTCGAGAAGTATTTCCGTCATTAGATGATCCGGAACCTTGTTTAACGATGTCTACCCTCAGTCCAAGTTTATTATAAAAAGCGTCTTGTATTCTCTTTTTCTTTCTTCTTTTTGAACGCGTGTTTCTGGCGTTGTTGACCACTTCTTGAAAGACAAATTGTAGGCAATATGTAATATACATTCCATGAATTTGATTCGTGCGTACAAGGGTGACATTCCTGATTTGAGTGCCTCTTCTTTGTTAGACCTTTTGTTAATTTCTGTTAAGTTGTTCATTTGAGATGGTTTGGATCCGCAAATGAAGCACACGAAGATGATGAAGGCGTGTGGGTTACAGCTTGAGCTAGCTTACCGTCTATCATCGTAAATATCATTTGATGATTTATTTTGAATGTGGTTCCGAACTTTTCTATTTTTGTTTCTCGTAATTGAGCAATTTCGTCATCCATACGTTGCTTTTCACTTTTTATTTTTTCAGCAGTTTTTTTTTAGTATTTAAATTGTATTGCTCTGCAATATCTCGTTGAAGAAGGTCGATCATTATTCCAAATAATAATATTTATTTGTAAAATGAAGTAAGATGTAAGAACACCAATATGAAGTCATAAACATATATTCATCAGATATTTCTTTGTCCATAAAACTTTGTTTGTATTCGCTCTGACCTGATGATCCATCACAACCCCGGCCATTTCGTGAGCAATGTTAATTCTTTGACATCAACCATATTTTCCTTATCTATTGTCTCAAATAGTCTTTTTGCAGTATGATCTAGTAATTTTTGTAAATTATTTGACGCCGAACTCTCTGTAATATTAATGCCAAGTACACGCATTCAAAAATCTAACCTAAGTGGTAGCTTTATTATATCTTTTTCACAAAATTATATTATCTAACTTAACTCAAGTGACATGTATCTAACAATTGTATCTAACAAAATAAATAAAATTTTCTTGTAAAAAAACTTGGCGCTGCTTTTTTACTCCTGTCGCATTCTTCCCTAAATTATGTTTATTGTTTTTTATTTAATCAAAAATCTTAGTACTAATGTTTAAATTTTAATGTTTATATTTCAAAGTCTAGCAGCGCCAAGTTTTTTTACAAGAAAATTTTATTTATTTTGTTTTAATTAAATATTTTTATTTTGTACTGTTACTTCTTTAATTCTTTGTGTGAAAAAGATATAAAGCTACCACTTTGGTTAGATACATGTCACTTGAGTTGAGTTAGGTAATATAATTTTGTGAAAAAGATATAAAGCTACCACTTTGGTTAGATACATGTCACTTGAGTTAAGTTAGATAATATAATTTTGTGAAAAAGATATAAAGCTACCACTTAGGTTAGATTTTTGAATGCGTGTACTTGGCATTAATATTACAGAGAGTTCGGCGTCAAATAATTTACAAAAATTACTAGATCATACTGCAAAAAGACTATTATTTGAGACAATAGATAAGGAAAATATGGTTGATGTCAAAGAATTAACATTGCTCACGAAATGGCCGGGGTTGTGATGGATCATCAGGTCAGAGCGAATACAAACAAAGTTTTATGGACAAAAAAATATCTGATGAATATATGTTTATGACTTCATATTGGTGTTCTTACATCTTACTTCATTTTACAAATAAATATTATTATTTGGAATAATGATCGACCTTCTTCAACGAGATATTGCAGAGCAATACAATTTAAATACTAAAAAAAAACTGCTGAAAAAATAAAAAGTGAAAAGCAACGTATGGATGACGAAATTGCTCAATTACGAGAAACAAAAATAGAAAAGTTCGGAACCACATTCAAAATAAATCATCAAATGATATTTACGATGATAGACGGTAAGGTAGCTCAAGCTGTAACCCACACGCCTTCATCATCTTCGTGTGCTTCATTTGCGGATCCAAACCATCTCAAATGAACAACTTAACAGAAATTAACAAAAGGTCTAACAAAGAAGAGGCACTCAAATCAGGAATGTCACCCTTGTACGCACGAATCAAATTCATGGAGTGTATATTACATATTGCCTACAATTTAAAACAACCTAACTTCCGACGCGCGGATCTAGCTCGCGGCTGGTCAGGGTTCGGAGTAGGCGCGGAGGAAGACACAAGGCGTCCCTAAGAGCACAGTTGACGGAAAGTCGACGGTAAGTCGACTTTTGTAAGTCGACTTCTAGTCGTCTTCTAAAAATGGCGGAAAGTCGACTAAAAGTCGACTTCTAAATGGTCGACTTCTAAAAATGGCGGAAAGTCGACTAAAAGTCGACTTCTAAATAGTCGACTTTTTAAAGTCGACTTTCAGTCGACTTTTATAAGTCGACTTCTAGTCGACTTCTAAAAATAGCGGAAAGTCGACTAAAAGTCGGCTTCTAAATAGTCGACTTACAAAAGTTGACTTTCAGTCGACTTTTATAAGTCGACTTCTAGTCGACTTCTAAAAATGACGGAAAGTCGACTTAAAAGTCAACTTCTGGCAGTCATTTTTTTAATTAAAGCGCTGCTCGCGTACGGCGCGCCGTGCATATCAATATGGCGGCGAATCTCGAGCGAAGGACACGTGAGTGCGAGGAATGTGCCGCGAGTCACGAGGTAATTAATCCAACAAATCCTGAAAGACTATATGGCTGCGTTCCGATATTCACTGCCAGTACTGCAAATCTATATTGTTTTATACATCACATACACTATAGATTTTCAGTACTGGCAGCTGGCAGAGATTAACACGGAACGCAGCCTATACATATACAGAGTACGTGCAACTGTGCGTGGGCCGGCCTCAGGAGTCCGAGGACCCGATCTCCTTCCTTTCCTACGGGAGTACTACTTCCAGAAGTTAAAAAAGGTACGTAAAATCTTGCGACTGCGATTAACCTGTCCCTGACTACGGGGGGGGGGGGAGAGAGATCCTGGCTGTGGTCCACTTGATACTACAAATGGTTCGAAGCATTCCTCTTCTTCTTTCTTTCAGTGAAGAAAGAAGGAAAAGAAGAACGCTTCAAAGCATTTGTAGTATCAAATGGACTACAGCCTCTGTGCTATATAACCTAAAGGTGAGGTTAATGACACAACAAACTCTCTTCACCCGAGGGGAAAACAAAAAAAAGGCATTACCGAATTGAATCTGACTGTTTGATCTTCTCAGCATGTATTGTAAACAAACTTATTTTACAATTGCAGTTGTATCAAAAGATGTCGAGTGATACATTTTATGTTGTGGTCACTGAGAAGTAGGCTGCTGCAGTGCCATCAACGTGGGTACTCCCTGATGTAATGACAGTGTGGTGGCCTAAGGGAGAAGCAGTAACATTGGCTGCATCTAAAAAGCGAAAGCCTGAAAGCTGTTGGAGTAAAACAACGTACCAGTATTTGGTAGGACCTTTTGGTATGTATATTTTTGGTACACTTCAACTATGTATTAATACCCAGATAGAAAAATTCCAGTTATACGTTTGCTGCATGTCTGAGAGAACTATTCAAGAACTATTCTCTACAATGGCTCGCCAAAAGTTGTCTACATTAAGGGAACTCGTGTCAATCGAGTAAAAAATGAGGAAGGATTGATGACTGATTCCTCCTAATAAGAAGGTCGTAATCCGGATAAAGGTCAAAGTTTTATGATGGAGCGATTTGCTAGCGTTTGTACACTGTTATTTTTATTGATACAGTTCCCTAAATGTATGCATCACTCTGCCGAGGAAAATATACATTCAAACTGGTCGCTTTCACTGTCGACATTTTTGGCTATCTGGGTAACTGTTATTGAATCGGTTTCTTGAAATTATTATTTGTTTCAGATACATATATTGAAGCCCGGAAAATGGAGAAAAGCGCTATTTGCATCAGCACGGATGACGATACCGAAGCATTATTAAGCAAATTTCCGTCAGACAGAAGCAAGAGGAAAAAAAGAACAATAGACAGGATGATTTTCTGTATGGTTCGGGTAAATTAATTTTCAAGATTTAATTATTACATTACACTTATACAAAATGTATAAGCGTATAATACATATGTTTCCAGGATTCCAATTTATTTAATGTCCTACTCTTTCACACACACACACACACACACATCATTAATAATCTCACTTTCTTTTCTACATTTTCTATTCTTTCCTCGACTACTGCTTTTTTCCCCTTCTATTCCCCTTTTCTTTCTTTTACGTCTGTTATTTATAATGCGTTAATGAAAAATACATTAATTCAATGTTTTTAATTTCAGATCTTGCAACAAAATCATCCAGTGATGATAACGATGACGATGATAGCGATGACGATAATGCCGCCCGTCGACCGCAAGATAAATGTACGTATGGAGTGTGCATATGTATTACATACATATAGTGTCACGTTTTATGAATTCTTTTTAAAGAATTATTATTTATTATTACAGCTTTTACTTTAAAACCTCTGCCAGAATGCCCGATCGACGATGTTGGTTCTACAAATATTATTTCACACTTCTTTAATAGAAAATAGAGATTCTAATTAATTAAAATATATCTATATTTATATCTGTGTGAAAGAAATCTTAATTAATATCTATCGATGCATTTCAAATCGATTTAATTCTATTTTTAATCGATATAAATATTCAATAGTTTGCATTTGTAATAAAAATATTGCAAATATACATCGATATTGATTAAAAACTAATGGAATTGAATCGATTTGAAATGCAGCGATAGGTGTTAAGATTTAATTTAGAAATAGATCAACTTTAATCGATCGGAATAGCTCTTTTCTACCAACATTATTTGTATATTATTGCATTCTGACAAATACTGTATTACTGTTCCAATTATATAATTATACATAATTATTATATAATATTATATAAAAATTGATTAATATTGTTTTCAAACAAGAATTAATTTTGTACTGTGGTTATGTTAGCAGGAACATGTTCGTTGTCTCTTCAGAAACAAACTTCAGAACTTCAGAAACAAACCGATGCATGTACGACCGACCCACCCTTGCATCGAAAAAGAAAAAGGCTAGACTCAACCCCGATCAATGATTCTTCTGGTAATGTAAACAAGCCTATGGACCATTTAATGCTTTTTATTTAAATTATATAGCTTTTATTATTCTTAAGTAGTATTCTCCTTAAATAAGTTTTCTAAAGTTGATTTTGCGATTCTTTGCGACTTATTAACATTATTTTTTATGTGATTTCTATTTGACTTGTTTTTGTTTTAATATTCTATTGTAAAATTGTATTATCTTGGATGTATAACGTCCGTAAATTTTTTAATAAATGAATAATTTATGTTCCTATTGAAATAAGAATAATAGTTTTAAAGTTCTTTTGATTTTAACAGGTTTCTCAAGTTCTACAGCAGAATTCAGCTTGTCAAATTCATGCACAGAAAACGATAGTGAGGATGTTTCAAGAATAAGACACGGCAATTTCTGTTGCGGTATGTAAATAATTATTATACTGGATGGAACATAACTACTGTAGGAAAAAATACTGCGTGGGTGAAGTAATTTCAAGATGAAAATGTTAAATAAACTTTTTTGTCAGGTGAGTAATTTAATTACAATTAATTGATAATGGACGGTTCCGCTAGCTCACTTCAATACACTGCGGCGTAGGACTAACCGTGAATATTAAAGTTTACTCGCGTTGACGTCCATTATCAATTAATTGTAACTAAACTACTTACCTGATGAAAAAGTTTATTTAACATTTTCGTAGTGAAATTACCTCACCTACTCACAATATTTTTCCTACAGTAGTTGTTCCACCTAGTATATTGATATTGTAATCATTATATAATTTTCATACTCATTTCCTTGATTTCATCTCATAGACATAAAAGAATACAAATGACCCTGGTTAAAACGAATACAGTTTTTCTAATAGGTCTTTTTAGAGAACTCTGTAAAGCTATTTTTATCCCTACAACTTTTCCAACTTTTAGATAGGCAAGTTTGAAACTATATTCGTATGTACTAGGAAACCTAGACCGGTATTCATAGTCAATTTTTATATTTGAGACCGTGTTAAATACAATCTTAAGACGTTATAGACCAATCACAGAGCCATATTAACATCTTAAGACAGTCTTGAAATAAAATCCGACTATGAATACCGACCCTAATGTGCTTCTTTCAAGTTGTAAAATACTCATATTATTATTTACAGCTGGATGCCGGCAAGAAATTACTTTTCTGTTCAAGAAACTATCGCGCAAACTTAATGGACTCACTTTACTGCTAGAAAATAATAATAATGAAGTCAACACAAACAGCGCAGCAAGCAAAAAGATTCCAAATGTAACAGAATTACCAGTACAGACATTGCCACAATTCACAGAGTTCGAGAAGAAATTAAAAGAGGATATTCAATTACGACATAACTTTGTAAGTAAAATTTTATTTTGTACGTTTGCAATTTTTTTGGAGGAGCTCCATCTGATGGTGGAAATAAATACCTGCAATCTCCCTTGAAGTTATATGACATCCTGTTAATTCCTTACAATCTTTTTACACGATTCTTTCTTCATCGTGAATGTTCTGTTGTTTGGAATTTGCTTGCTTATTGCATCGTTCTTTCACTTATTAATGCATAGCTTCTACAACTACTTCACTTATACTCTCACTTGCATGGTTTGTTTGCATTGCTTGAATTTTAGGAAGGCATGGTACTTTGATTTGGTGGAGAAACAGCCATCAAACACTTGAAAAATGTACTAAAATATACTTTCTCAGATGAAATGAGAAATACACTGTGCTGGTCAGGTCAGAAGGGTCGCGTAGGAGTTAAAACTAGTCTCGCAGCAAAAGTCATAATTGGTATAAATATTAAAAATGTTTTGGTGCGTTATGCTAAGGATATGTTCCGATTTTAGTTTAAAGTATTGACAGTACTAGAAACGGCTGATTTCGCCTTATGCTAATCACAGTGACAGCTAGAAGAGCTGAACCAGTCAAATCAACAGATTTCGGAACATAGCCTAAATACGGTCCTGCAACGGATGGAAAGTGCGGGAACACTTTCCAGCTGCAGACCGTATCATAAGTCTCTTTTGGACTGTATCGTGGGTTGGACTCTATCGTAGGTTCGACTGTATTTCCTTAATAGCATAAAAAATTTAACTATTTGTATTATTATTTCAGAGAACGTGTCGAAGAAGTTTCCAAACTCTACTGTTAGAGAACTTGAGGTGTTATTTCAAGAATGGTTACGTCGAGGTGGAGATCAAATTCGCAGTAATCAGAGATCTGCAAGTAGGTCACAAGCACACTCAACATAAAACACGGTTTTAGTATTATATAAGTATTGTATAAGTATAATTGTAAAATTCAAAAAACTTATACAAACATTTCATGTAAAGATTACAAGAACGTTTTTAAAAATAACGTTAAGATGATTAGAAGTATATAATAGGCGATTTGCACAACCATCTCTTTGTCTTGCCCAACAATTAAAAAAGAATTTTCTAAGATTCCAGAAAAAAGAGAATAAGTTTTCACGCCTTCTAACCGCTAAGGATATTTTTGTTTGACGTGATTCGCGAGTAATTTTAAAGGTCTGTGGTTCGTTTCCGGCCCGGCCTTTATCCCATCACATATACCTCGTTTAAGAGGTGGAATGCCCATTTAATGGGAAGTTAAGGATTAAAGTTCCATATGGATTAATAATCCGTTTAAGAGTTTAAAGAATTATTGCATGGTGCAATGGACCATTGAGTAAAGTCACTCCACTCATTGTCAGTGCCGCCCTTTAGTCGGTCATATATCAGTGAACTGCGCGCCTAGTAGTATGCGTGAGCTCCCGACTAAAAGACAGTGCTGATTGGATTAACTTTAACTCAATAATTACTGCTTCATTAAGCATTATAGAAAAAAATGGCTCTCTCTGAACTTTTCGACTCAATTTTTGATAAGAAATAACGTTATGTACTTAGTGGGCAGTCTTTAAGAAACACTCTGTTTATCTCTGCAAATTAATAATTAGAATTCTAGTAATGCAACATACCTTCATTTGTCGATTTTCTTTTATGATGTGATTTGTAATAAATATTTTTGTAGACATTTTCCATATAAATATATAAAATTTATATAAATATGTGAAATAATTATTTTTATTTGATTGCAATAGTTTTCCACATAACCCATGAGGTACTATTGTTGATGCGTTTTTTTTTAAGTGGTATCCCCAGGAGGCCTAGTCCACTGAATAATTAGAGGAATAATTAACAAAAAGAGAAAGGTGTCTGATAGATATTTAAAGAATCATTTTTGTGTTTTGAAACAACTTTTACGTTTGTGATTATTAAAAAAAAGTAAAATGTCAAAAGTGAAGTTTTAATTTAGTAAAGAGAGTGTGAAACGGACTAAGTAAGAGCCAAGCGCTGTTAACGGTGCACAAAGGTTAATTCCTTTATTTATGATAATAATTAAATTTTAAAATCGTACGTTTCGGTCCGAATTTTGGACCATCTTCAGCGAAACTACAAAAAATCAATAACAAAATGCATGAAATCGTTAAAATTAAACGTATATACAAAAATAAATTAAATACCTACATATAATAGCGGAATAATATATATATGAATAGAAACGACTCAAGACATCACGCTCGACGGCTTTTTGAATGTCCAATAAAGTCATAGCTGAGCTTTTTTTTTTTGTTAATCTCCATGGCAAAAAATTTGGTAACTGAGCAACTGCTGTACTGTTGAGTGGCGCGCCTTAAAGCCAAACTGTTCGTTAATAATTATATTGTTTTCGGATAAAAAGGCATGAATCTGCGTTAGTAAGATTCTTTCATATACTTTTCTTAAAGTACTTAAAAGATTAATGGGTCTATAGTTAGCCGGCGAGGTTTGTGGCTTGCCCGGTTTCGGGAACGCAAGTATTTTTGCTGTCTTCCAACACGAAGGAAAGTAGCATAAACGAAAAGAGTTTAGAATTATGTAATAAATCTGAATTATGACTTTACGTGAAAAGTTTTTTAGCATAGCAGTAGTAATTTTATCTGAGCTAGGAACCTTATTTGATGGAAAAGATTTGATTGTCAAAAATTAAGCGAGGGGTTATGAATCTCAAATCACAATGTGGTGTCTTTTCATCTAACGTTTCAATATATTGATTTACTGTATTTTCATATGGAGAAGTTAGACCGTCCGCTTCTTGAAATACTTTTTGGAAATTCTTTGCCAGCATTTCAACTTTGTCTTTTGAGTCATAAGCAAACGAGTTATTTCCAAGATTGAAAGGTGGAGCAGGAGTTTTATTCCTCTGCAGCGACCTCCAGAGTCCCCAGATACTGTTATCGCTGATTTTGATTCTTTTCAATCGATCAGACCATTTTTTGTTTTTGGCTTCATTTAGCTTCTTTCGTATCATATTATTAAGAATGTTACGGTACATCTTATATTTGTTTGAGCCAAGGTGTTGAAATTTTCTACGGTAGTAGTTGCGCAGTTTGATTAGTTTGTTAATTTCAAAAGCAACTGTAGGGTCTGATGTTACATGATTAAAGTTGTGGTTTAGTATCTCGGTGGACTCCCTCAAGGCCCCGCAGAGGAACTGCTGTAACTCGTGTATGCAGGAATCTATCGATTCCTGGTTTTGCAGGCTATGCCTAATTCTCCATTTACTTGTTGCAGTATTAAAACCTTCCCAGTTGACCTTATGAGATTGATTTAGATTTCTCTTAACTTTTGATTTTTCGAGGTTTAATATAATGGGAAGGTGATTGGATGAAAGCTCGTTTGCTGTCACACACGTAAAGTCATAGTTAAGATTTTTCACGAGAAACAAGTCGATGTTGGAAGGCCGTCTACGGGGTGCCTTATGTGAGTAAGTGGAACTATGCATAATATTAAGGTTATTTTTATTTGCAAAGTTTAACAGTTTGATGCCTCTGTTATCGTTATAAAAATTATTCCAAACACGGTGCTTGGCATTAAAGTCTCCACCAATCAGTATTTTATTATGCGAGTTATTTTTAAAAATTTCGTCAAATTTGTCGAGCTCGAATATAATGCTGGGGGAGATATACGTAACCCCTAGAGTCATATTTATTCCAGACAGTAATTTTATCAGTAATATTTCGCACCCGTCAATAACTGCCCAGCAAACACAGAATACACCCAGTAAGCAATTTGCTATCAAATTGCTTACTGGGTGTATTCTTTGTTTGCTGGGTGGGGTCGGGAGAGTATGGTAGCGCAGGGCCTTGCTAATTATAATCGCAACACCGCCAGCCTTAACACGAGCAGCATCCAAGCGAATAAAATCAAAACCGGAAAAATTTAGTTTGGTGTCAGAATGTAACCACGTTTCCGTAATAAGAGCAATGTCGATATTATTACAGCAAATAAAATGGTGTAATTCCATTTCTTTGTTATTAATGCTAATGGCATTCCACAAGCAGATCTTTAGAGGTGAGATAGAAGGGAACATTTTAATTTATAAGATCAGCTGCCTCAACGAACATCTGTAGCTTACTGAGACCATCTGTACACGTAGCAAGTTTTTTATTAAGGTCTCTTATGATATTGAACATTGATTTTATATTAACTAATTTACTCCGTTTAAATCCGTTAAAATCTGCCATGTCACCTGAGTTCGCAAAGTCACTCATGTTATTATTGTTAATTTGTTCGTTAGACCTTTTCAAGGCCTCGGGATAAGTTCTAGGGGGCGAATAGGAAACATGTTTGTTCGTTGGAGCAACTGAGCTGGCCTTAGGACGTTGGCCCCTCAAAAACTAATTTATTTTTTGTATATACGTTTAATTTTAAGGGGATCCTGCAGTGATAGGCGAACTTCCTCAATGTCGATAATATCAACCTTTCTAATTTTGTTTTCCCTATATCTGTCTTTGTCTAACGAAATGACATCTGTCCTTGTTTCGATTGCTCGCCACCTCTCGCAAGATCCGGCAACTACTGTTGCTGCTCTTCTTGTCATTCTGCATCCGTATTTGCATTACTAAAATAATTCGTCGATGGATCTTTTTTTGTACGCATTGAATCTTACTTCTACTTACGCGATATTATTCCTACATGTTTTCCCAAGGGAGGATGATAAACATTATGTATGTATAAACTGCAGAATTTTTGTTTTAAGCAAATATTATCGTCAGGTGACAGCTGTATATATGTGCTTAAATAAGTAATATTTTTAATTTTTTTGTGTTTTTGATATAAAATCGCGTTTGCCTCCCTAGATTTTTGTGCGGACTTTAATTCTATAAAAGATTTTTGGAATTCTATAAAGCCAATTAAAAGATCCATCGCCGAACGATATTGTCGGTAAATCATACGGCTGCAGGATCCCCTTAACGATTTCATGCATTTTGTTATTGATTTTTTGTAGTTTCGCTGAAGATGGTCCAAAATTCGGATCGAAACGTACGGTTTTAAAATTTAATTATTATCATAAATAAAGGAATTAACCTTTGTGCACCGTCAACAGCGCTTGGCTCTTACTTAGCCCGTTCCACACTCTCTTTGATTTTTACCAGAGCCTTTACACGGATTCAATTTAGTAATTAACATGTAATAATGGAAGGATTAGATAAGATGCACAGTCGATTTTTAATGGAATAAGAAAACCTTTGTTTTGTATCGATGAAACTGGCCACATTTCTAAATTATCTGATAAATTTTCGACAACAAAGATATGTAATTTTGAGGAATCACATGGATAATTCCGCAAACTTGACATGCTCATAAACTTTCTACCAAGAATCACAGCATCTTCATGAAAGTACCCTATACTTTGTATACAAACAATCTTTATGGAATTATTTTCTTTGATGTAACAGTAATTATTATATTCTTTGGTTGTTAATGTAAATGCTGGAAATTTAATTCGAGTGCGCCTTGGTACATCCCATTGGTAATAATTCATTGCTTCTTTGTAATAATTGAGGACCTTCAAGATTATTAGAGTGTTCAATTTTATTTGAAACTAAATTAGATTGTTCACTCAAACGATTGTATATCTGTTGAAGTGGTTTTTCGAACTTTCTAAGCAATTTCTTAATTTTAAATAAAAAATTTTCGAAAGGAAAAGCACTGAATGTATCGAGAGATCCGAAATTTTTAGCATCTGCTGCTAGGTGAATCAAATTATGAAGATTATATGTTACACTCTCTGCTGTATATAAATGTTCCATATTTTCGACAAAATTACGAAGGAGATCGTTTGCATAGTCGTAGTATGTATCGCAAGAATTATCAGCACATAATAATCGCATTGCACAATTCAGGACATTAAAATGGAGATACTTGTCCGAGGGTAAACAATTTAGCAAAACCGCAGGTCCTAAATAGAGAAGAAATGTTCGGTATTGTGTGGCTTTCCATCGAGAAAATTCGTCTAAATCGAAATGATTTCTGGCAAACTCCATTGGAACAAATTTTGAAATACCTTTTAGCAAAGTGGATAAAGAATTGAGATGAAGTTGAGCAACCCTCGATGTTTGCGATTTATCCATCCAGGAGCGTAAAAGTTGTTTCATAACTCCCAAACAAGAGTTATGCATATAATCTATAACAAAAGATCTTACCATAGGCACAGAAAGAAGTTCAAATGGAGAAGAAATATTTGGAAGATGATGCTGTGGTTGAAGCCTATTTTTAAAGTTATCGTCAGTTCTAAGAGCTGCAGTAACGTCTGTAAACGTCATACGTCTGTTGATACTTCTACCTCTAACTGTACACTTTCCACATCCAAAATACGCATTATGCGATTTAGTACAAGTAACATATGCTCTAGCTGGAGAATCGCAAATGATAGTTCGAATCTTAATTCGATACATCAAACCGTTAACTTCAAATCCATCAGTTTGTAATACTGTACATTCGTCAACGAACGGCTGAAGAAATTCAGATAACGGAGCCTTACTGTAGCCATATGGTATGCACCAATAAGAAAGGGTACTTGCTTTAAATCTGATGATATTTTACCTAGTATGGGCCACAATTGACTCTTGGAACTTTTTGCAATTGGCAAACCATCTATATTTATATCTAACTGAATAACAGTTTGACCAAGAAAAGCTTGTGGAGTTTGATTAATAATTGTTGTCAGCGCTCTACCTAAACCGTAATGAACATACTGACCTCGTGAAAGATTTTTAACGTCATAACTATGGGGCTTTGGAGTGTCTAAAAGAGTACGTGCATCTGTAGGTACATCGAATCCATGACGTTTATGAATATGTAATAAATGAGTTAGAGCTTTTTGAGTTATACCAAACTCAATTGCCCAATCACGAATATCATCGCTAAGAGAACGGGCAATATTAATATCATTTGAAATATTTACAGCATCATCGCAGTCAGCACTACCTTCGGATGATTCACAATTATCATATTCATTATTGTCACTGCTATCAACTTCTGATTCATCATCAGTCTCTAGAGGCATTAACGATGCATCGGGAACAGAAACGTCCATATCATGAATCGCAGATGGCCCAGGAAGAATGTCACCACCACTATCATCATTATTTATTGAAACAGGAGGTTCAAAATTATTATCACAAAGCAGCAAAATACGTCGATCCTTTTGACGTTTGGATAATTCACAAAAACTCTTTCTCATATTTTAGGACGAGTTCTGCAGCAAACACAATGCAACATGTAACGTACAGTCATAAAAAAACATTCGTCATACCCATAACCTTAAAAATATACTTTCCATTTATTCAATTCCCGCGTTTTTAACTGCATAGAAAGTTGACTGAAACCTGACGTTAAAAGTTGACGGGAAGTCGACTTTTCATCATGACGGGAAGTCGACTTTTACCAAAACTGGATGACTTTCCCTAAGAGTAAAAAGTCGACTTTAAGTCGACTTGAAGTCGACTTCTACCGAAACTGACTGGCAGAAAAGTTGACTTTTTTAAGGACGAAAGTCGACTTGAAGTCGGCGAATGTCTCAAAAAACGCCGACTAAAAGTCGACTTTTCGTCATGACGGGAAGTCGACTTTTCATCATGACGGGAAGTCGACTTTTACCGAAACTGGATGACTTTCCCTAAGAGCAAAAAGTCGACTTTAAGTCGACTTGAAGTCGACTTCTACCGAAACTGACTGGCAGAAAAGTCGACTTTTTTAAGGACGAAAGTCGACTTGAAGTCGACTTGAAGTCGGCGAATGTCTCAAAAAACGCCGACTAAAAGTCGACTTTTCGTCATGACGGGAAGTCGACTTCTTGTCATGACAGAAAGTCGACTTTTAGTCGGCGTTTTTTGAGACATTCGCCGACTTCAAGTCGACTTTCGTCCTTAAAAAAGTCGACTTTTCTGCCAGTCAGTTTCGGTAGAAGTCGACTTCAAGTCGACTTAAAGTCGACTTTTTGCTCTTAGGGGTGATTTAACGATTCAATGTAACAGATTTATTTCACAATGTTCGGTGCTATTTTACACGTCGTTGTTACAGACTGTTCCCGCTGAGATTACGTGCGCGGGGATTACAATTCTTCGTGCGCGCGCTGAGATTATGTACGCGGCTATTGCAGCGGCTCGCGGTGCGGCGGTCGCGTATTACGGATGTGGATGTTACAGACTTGCGCGCGCTACGGTTTCATTCGCGGGGATTCGCGGCGCGTGTGACGCGCGGTACGTTGGCGGTAACGCGATTCGAATCGACGGTGTCGGGCGGCTGAGACGCTCAGCGAGCCCAGGGGACCCCCTTGGGCTGGATCGCCTGGATTTCGTCGAAGGGAGAGCGGTACCGTGCGGCCAAGACTCTCGGCGAGGACAGGGCGGTTTCCCGATCCCGGTTCGCGACGGTACAGCGGATGGGATGCCTTGTCGGACGGTTGAGACTCTCAACAAGTCCAGAGACCTTCTGGACTTAGACGTGGCGGCGAGGCGAGGAGCGGTCGGGATGATAAGCCGTCGAGATATACTTGACGGAGGCAGAGACTCTCTTACCCCAGGACTTATCAGCGGGATTCGGAAACCGAGAGCAGCGGATGATCGGTGTGCTGGCTCACGGTGGAATAGCAACATTTATAAATGTTGCTCGCTTATATACCCGTGGCGACGCTTCGTAATCGGTGGCGGGGATACGGGCGCGAGCGTCGCGGCGGAGCGGTGGGGCGACCGTGGTTACGGCGCGGCGCTGGCGTTCGGCGATCTTCGGGCGGCCTCGGCCTTGCTCGGTGCTTCGGCTGCCGCGGTAAGTCCCTTGCGCGGACTTCTTCGCACGCGTTCCTTAATTATTGATAATGGCACGTCGTGCCTTTTTGCACCCGGCGGATGTTCGGCCGGGTGGTATGCGGCGGATTTTGGCCGGGGACAATGCCGTTTCGGGGCGCATTGTTACAAATTTGTCTTTCAAGAAGTGGTCAACAACGCCAGAAACACGCGCTCAAAAAGAAGACAGAAAAAGAGAATACAAGACGCTTTTTATAATAAACTTGGACTGAGGGTAGACATCGTTAAACAAGGTTCCGGATCATCTAATGACGGAAATACTTCTCGACGATTTTTTGCTGACCCAAGAATCACAGCAGAAATAACTGGAGTTGACGAGGAATTGATCAGAAGATTTTCCACAATATTACAAACGATTAATTGTGGTGAAGAAATAAATTCAAAAAAATTCAGTTCTTATGCGTACAAGGCAGCGGAAATATTTATTGAAAAATATTCTTGGTACTTTATGCCAATTACCGTTCATAAAATTCTTTTTCACGGTAAGGAAATTATAGAAATTATGCAGCGTTACCTGTTGGGACATTATCGGAAAAAGCTCAAGAGGCAAGAAATAAGGACTATATAAACGATATCGACTTAATCATAGTAGAAAAGTAGCCGTCTGTTTACAAATGAAGATGTTATGCATATATGATGCTCGTGTCATCCGATCCGTTCATAACTAGTTTAAGAAGTAAACCACATAAAAAAAATTTAGACTTAAGGTCTATCCAGACAAACTTGCATAGCGCATAAACATAAGCATAAGAAAATTGATTGGTCCATATACATGTGCATAAGGAAATAGACCAATCCATTTCTTTATGCATATGCTTATGCACCTATGCAAGTTTATCTGGATTGACCTTTAACGATGAAACGCAAGAATTACTTTGCTCTTATACGTAAATTAAATGTAAATTGAATTTTTATTTAATTTCAATCAAATACTTGTTCCTATCATTAATTTTTAATAAATATACACTTTTGCAATTTTTATAAGTCAACATTGAAAGGTTCTATGATAATTCATTGCATATTTTACAAGTAACATAATTTTTTCCGCGATTCGCGCAAACGGCTCCACTGTGCGCCGGGCCGGCCGAGCGCGGCCGCCGCGGTCGCAGCATATCCCCTCTAACTGGCTAGTTCGGACCCGAACCATTAGCACGGACGCAAACCATGTGCGCGGTTACCGAGCGAAACGACGTAGTTGAGTTGCACTTTCTCAGGTGGCGCGTCGGAACACGCGACACACAAAAATTGACGAAAAATGCCGGGATGGCCTCTCTCAGGTTTCTCTCTGCTCACGCAATCCTGCGGTCCTGCGCCGTCTTGTCGGAGTCGACCGTGATCGTCGTCAGCAGCCCTGTTCTCGGAGGCAAGCCGACTGTCGAGAGTGCCGAGTATAGAGTCTCGAGGACAAGCAACGAGTTCGGACGTGTTTCGCGGACGACACGTTTTAACGTGTTCGGACGTGTTTTGTCCGGACGGAAAATTTTTTGAAGTATTGCGACTGTTACTGTCTGCATTGTGATTTATTAATATATTGTGTATAATACGCAGAATCCGCCATCTACGGCTAAGGCCTGGCCACATCGAATTGTATAATGGCCGACGCAACATCCGAAAAGGAACGCATGTGCCAATAACCAGGAAAGAAGAAGAAGAAGACCGTGATCGTCTTGCAGTCGGTGTGCGTGTCGTTGGCATGGTACATAACTTGAATGTTTGTGTTCGACGGCTCCTTACTTTTTTAAGTAAGTAAACATTGTATTTAAGTGTACTTTGCATACATTGACCAGTGTCAATAATATGATTGTTTTCAACTAATTCTCTAATTCTATTTAATTTCAGCTATCTTTATCATAAAATATGTAGAAAGGTCATATCTGACATGGAAAGGAATCTTTTTGTGGAAATAAAACGTTTTTGCCATGTCAATAGAATGGTTTCAACGGTGCAGTTATTTTATGTAAGTTATATTTACACAATATTATCAAAAATAATTATGTACAACATTTATGTGACACGTTTGTGTAAACAATTATTGTAACGATTATGGTTTCATATGCTTTTGTAACAATTTTCCAGGAGTTGCAAAAGATCATCTACATATGCAGGATGGTGTCTTCTGTTGGCGGAGTTGTCTGCATAATGGCATTTTCGCGTGGAATGGTTAAATAAGCAAGATGACATAATGTGATGTTCGTATATATATTATTACATAGTATGTAAGGTATGTAATGTCCCGATTTCTTACATGCATACGAGTCATTTTCTATAATATTAAAAATATTATGAGTTCCATACTTTTGTTGAAATTTCGTTTCTTTGAAATTGGGGTCATTTTCTTATTTCCTCGTAGTGTCAGTTACATCATATGTAATTTTTTTGTTATTATGCCTCTTTGCAAGAAATTTTCTTGTCAGTTTCCTAAATGCAATAATGGGTATTACTGGTGCAAAGGTGGGCTTGAAAAAGTACAAAATAAACATTTTTATAGATTCCCCACAAACTCAGCCGTTAACGTGCAATGGAAAAAGATTTGTAGCATCAATCTAACTGAAAATTGTCGTAATAAATATATTTGCGAGGATCATTTTAAAAAAGAAGATTTTGTAAATTTTACAAAACACGCATTGAACCCTTTCGTAGTTCCTTCTCAGTTACAAAGTGACTCCAATTTATGTCCGATAGAAATTTCAACACCTTTCCAAAATGATCCGGAAGCTAGTAATTACTGTCAACCACTAAATTCGGTAAATTCACTTGTATCCAATGATTTAAACAGTACGTCTACCGTTAGTCAAGCTACTGCTGACAATATTTCCAATAGGATTGATAGTAACATTGCCTCTGAAGATATTTCTGTTAACTTAAATGTAGAACAAAGTTTACATACACAGATTGATAGTAACATTGCCTCTGAAGATATTTCTGTTAACTTAAACGTAGGACAAAGTTTAGATACACACATTGAAAGCGTTAATGATAACAATTTTAATAATATTTCATATACTACAAAGTCAAAAAACTTTTGTGAGCAAGATTGTATTTGTGAAGATGCAAATTGCCAACGTGGCGATAGCGATGACAATGACGATACAATAGTTACGGATAATTTGACAGAACGTAATGAAATTATACCAACAAGGAAACGAAAAACTGGTTTCTTGACAGAGGCAGGAATCAGGAATATCTTCGAACGCAATGACACCGACTAAACGTAAAATGTACAAAATTTATCGTAGAACAGTTAATAGACTATGTAAAATCAAGAAGTCTCTTCAGAACAAAAACGACGATTTAAAGAAATTACATAAACTATATAAAGACAATGAATGTTTTCCAATGCATAGAAAATCAGTTAAATACTGTGACCCAAAACTTTATAGATTCGCAGTTACGAAACGTTGATCGCACTCCAGCTGGAAGAAAAGGTGGACTGAAGAAGATAAAACATTTGCCTTATCCGTTTATAAACGAAGTCCGCGTGTTTATAAATATCTATCCGCCTTCTTCCAGTTGCCATCACCTCGAACTCTAAAAACTTTACTTTCAAAAGTTCCTAAACTGAACTATTCAAGAACATCGAGACACGAACTCTTGAATGGATCAATTTCGAACAGTTAGATGTTCAGGACTGTTTTGCCCTTTCATACGTATCCGGCTATCTCGTTAAAAAATTGCCTTTACCAGACGAACATTGTTCAAATTGCCGAGATGATTTGTTTTTGACGCAACGTCAACATCACTTGTTTACAGCTTTTAAAGAACACGGAGAAAATGACTCTTTAACGTATGCAAGCGATCGGGTACTTACACTAGTCGAAAATTTGCATAATAGGTTGTACCATTTTTTAGATCAGAATGGGCATACGTCCCATTTAGAATCGGCTTTCAAAGCTGTATTCTTTTCCAATTACACTAGTGATTTCTGTGATGCACATCACTGTGATAGCTTGATTATTGATAAAGCTGTAACGTTTTTAATATTTAAATATGTTAAGGACCGTAAAGTACAATCACAAGCTCTAAGTTCCGGACATTATAAGAAAATGAAAAAATTTGATTCAGCGAAATGACCACATTTTCGTATTCAATATTTTATTACAAGTTTTCCCAGTAGAAAACTGTACATTATTAATACTTTAGTATTTTGATACTTTAGTATTTTATTTCAAATAATCAGATTTGTGCTTTTCGTTTCTTACCATAGTTATTATCAGGATATCTAATATAATAATTAGCCAATTTGACCGACATCCATTTTTCCGTGGTTTGGTGCGGAATTCTTTTATTTTCCTTTCATATTTTTTATTATATCGTGTATTTTTATATTTAAAAATTAATGTTATCATAGCGTAGCTTATATAGTATATAAGCGGTAAACCGGTTAGATTATAAGATTGTTGCATATTGAACAAAAACAGAGCAGCATATATTTTCTGCTTATTTCCATCATATTAATTTATAGATAAAAAATTTTATTTTTTCGTTTTATTTATCAGTTATACTTATAAGAATTGTCGATATGTGCGAATCATATTTAGACGAATATTTGTTATCGATGTCATTTCGTTTTATTTATCAGTTATAAGAATTGTCGATATGTGCGAATAATTTTTAGACATATATGTTATCGATATGTCACCTCGAATCTACGACTCATATCAATCTTTAATAAATATTATATATTTATTACCTACTTTGGATTTTATTTTAAACTGCACCTAATTTATGATATCGTAATTTACGTTTTAGCTGAATTTCTTGCTCAGTTTATTTTTTCTCTTTTTCTCTTCAACGTAAAAAGAAAAAGAAGAAAGATGGACTGCAAGAAGTTTAGCTAAAATAAACAGACCTAAAAATATGAAATATACGGCATATGATGTATATAGTACTATCTAGTACCAAGCCAAGCCACTGCGAGCGCTACGATCAATTTTGTGTTTCCTTCGTTTAACACACGGAGCTTGCTCTTCTCATTATATATGTTCTGTGGGGAAAATGTTGTTCATGTCATCCCGATCAAAAGTTCTCATGGCAACAACTCTCTTTAAAACAGTATTTCAGCTCCAGGAGACCTCAAAGATGGATATTTTATCACGCGATCACGGATGATTTTACCCATTCAGCTTTCAGAATAATGATTGTGGGGACTTCCGGTTTCGCCAATGTGGCGCGTGCACGTTGCAAATCCCGCCTATGTGTTTTAATTGTAGCGAGCGGTTAAATTACGGTACCTCGAGGCAATTTTTTGTGCTCGAAGTGATCTGTAGGATCTAATATCTGCCGGAGGTTATTATCTTTGGATATCTCTCGTCACATATTGCGTGTGAGGAATCATCTTACGATAGTGGGACAATTAACCTCATCCCATGCCGCCATGTCGGCAGGGGACGATCCCCCTTCCCCGGAATCACCTCGATATGAGGATCTAAGGGACGATCTTAACAATTTTCTATCTCAGAAAAGGGTAAATACAGAAGATATGGAGGTTGACTTGGATGGTAAAAAGTGGCCTCTCCCTTCTTCCACTGAAGAGGAGGAGATAATTGATTCTTCAATTACAAAGTATAAGAAGAGAAATTCTATCGTTTCTCCACCGGCTTCCTTCTCGAAGAAGAAAATTGAAAATAAGGTTCCATCTAACTCTGGTCAACATAACAGGAAGACGAGCAACAATGCAGAACGTAACCTTCAAGTTAAAAATCAAGGGGACAAGCCAATTAAGAGGGAGATCCCGACCACATACGGTGCCTACATGAAGGCCCCGTTCGAGGTTATGTTTCGTATTCCAATGTCAAAGGATCAACCAAGGAGAAAAGTTCCGATGATCATGATGGCCAAAAAGTTAAAATCGGCAAACGTGAATTTTACTTGTATACAGCCGTATTCTTTCAATACATGGAAGGTTACTTTTCCATCCAAATCTGTGGCAAACTCTGTGTTTACAAACAAATATATTAAAGAAGCTGGTCTCAAAACTTATATCCCGCGTTATAAATCGACTCGTCAATTCGTGATAAAGGGCATTCCACTGGATATCTCATTGACCGAGCTTAAGGATGCAATAGAAGAAGAAAATCATGACGTCATGGTTCTCGATCTTTTTAGATTAAAGAGAAAAGATCGAGTTACTGGCATCTGGTCGGATTCGCAATCCATTTGCGTGCAAAAGATGGGAGAAGATTTGCCGGAACGTATTAGGATTTTCCAGACAATAAATGAAACATCACCGTATCAGAGGTCAGTACGAATATGCTTTAACTGCGGTCTTTTGGGCCATTTATCTAAATATTGCGAAAGGATCGGCCTAGGTGTTTGCAATGTGCAAGCGAAGACCACCAAAGCTCGAAAGAGTCCCCTTGCAATAATATAAAGAAAAAATGTATTAATTGCGAGAAAGAACACGCCACTGTTGATAGAAAATGCCCAAAATATCTGACACATCTTGAAATCTCCAGGTTGATGGCCGCTGATAACTTGCCTTTCTTTGAGGCAAGGACTTTGGCAGAGAGAAGAGCAAGAAGCATCCCAGAGGATCAAGATGCACCACTTTACTCTAAGAAGAGTTTTCCACAACTTCCATCGAAGAAGGGCGTGTCGCTAACGGATACTCCAGCTTGTTTACAATCACATCCAACAGGAAAGTCGTTTGCTGAAATTACCAAGCAGTGCGAACCTGACACTTCATTCAAACTGATGGAATTTCTTGAAAAGGTGTCTCTAATGAAGAATCTGGACGTCTTGCTGAAGAGGTTGGAAAATACTTTGAGGTTACACGAAGAGAGTCTCAAAAAATAGGCTAAGTTCTATTTTTTGTTCACCACTCTTTTCTTAGAAAAATTTTGGGTAATTATACAGTTTAGGAGCCTCACCTCAAATCTCGATGAAATTATGCTCAATCGACGCGTTTTTGCACGAAACGACCGAATCTGGCAGAAAAAAGTGTCGCTCTGCCCCGCGAAGCGAGACATTAACGGTTAAAGTTGACAGGAATCAGGTTATGATTCCTGTCATACCGACGAGATGCAGCGACTACGACCATGTGCGACCATGCCCTGCGGCCACACGCGCATGCTCAGTGGCCGCACGCGCATGCAGCAGATCACGTGACAACTGTTTGGTTGGTAAGTCAGAAGTGTAACATAATTCGAAATGATAGTCTTTCGGCGTATAGATTAGTGACGCTTTAAAAGTATTTAAGTGTTTAAAGCGCGTCAACTAACCTATGTAGGTTAGTGACGCGCTTTTAAAGTATTTAATTGCAGTTTAATGATTTTCATTAAAGTAGGGCACACACACACGTGTGTATGTCCTGCTTTATAGAAGTTGTGATTTTCGTTAAAGCAGGGCACACACACGTGTGTATATGTCCTGCTTTATAGAAGTTGTGATTTTCGTTAAAGCAGGGCACAAATTGCACACGTGTGTATACCCTGCTTTATAAAAATTGTGATTTTTGTTAAAGCAGGGTACACACACGTGTGTATGTCCTGCTTTAACGAAAATCACAACTTCTATAAAGCAGGGTATACACATTGCACGTGTGTGTGCCCTGCTTTAACGAAAATCACAACTTCTATAAAGCAGGGTATACACATGTGTGTTTCTATAAAGCAGGACATACACACGTGTGTGTGCCCTGCTTTAATGAAAATCATTAAACTGCAGTTAAATACTTTTAAAGCGCGTCACTAACCTACATAGGTTAGTTGACGCGCTTTGAACACTTAAATACTTTTAAAGCGCGTCACTAATCTATCATAATAAAACTAAACAAACTCCCAGCGTGATACCTAACTGCTTGAATTAAGACGCTTGATTATTCCGCATGATTGACCAGTCATCATATTTAAAATTGGCGCAGTTTTGCATGCGCGTGCGGCTACTGAGCATGCGCGTGCGGCCACTGAGCATGCGTATGTGGCCGCAGGACATGTTCAGTGTTGCTACATGGCGTCGGTATGACAGGAATCATAACCTGATTCCTGTCAACTTTAACGTTTAATATCTCGCGTCGCGGGGCAGAGCGACACTTTTTTCTGCCAGATTCTTTCGTTTCGTACAAAAACGCGTCGATTGAGCATAATTTCATCGAGATTTGAGGTGAGGCCCCTAAACTGTATAATTACCCAATCTTAATTTATCTCTTTGTTTTCTTATACCTGGTAATATCTTGGACCCTTTTTACAATGTCTAGTAATTCAATGGATAAATTTAGACTGGTTTATTGGAATGCGCATTCTATTTTGCAGAGATATCAGGAATTGGAAAAGCAGAGCACATACTTTGACTGTGCCGCGTTCTCAGAAACATGGCTTAAACCTCAATTTGGTTTTATGATAAAGGGATTCGATACGGTAAGACAAGACAGGATTAATGGTAGAGGAGGAGGAGTGGCGATTCTGATTAGACACTCTCTCAAGTATAGAGAGATTATGGTGGCGGAGGATTGTGCGGGTAAGGTAGAGGCCTGTGCGGTTGAAATTTTCTTTACGGGACAAAGTCTAGTTATAGTTTCATGTTATAGACCCCCTCAAAGTGGTACAATTTCAGATGATGAATGGTTTAGATTCTTTACTCAATTTGATGCTCCTAACGGAAATGGTAATAATAATAATAAATGTATATTTGTAGGGGATTTCAATTCGCACAGCCCTGCGTGGGGATCATCTTTCTTATGTCAATCAGGTAGATCACTATCGGCAGCTATTGAGGACACGGATCTCGTACTAATGAGTGACGGTATGCCATCTTTTCTTGGTAATGCGTCATACGGTTCCTCGGTTTTAGACTTAGCCTTCTGTCATGCGTCTACTGCTTCTAAATTTAGATGTCAGACTTTGAAAGACACATGGGGATCGGATCACTTTCCGATTATGATCACGTCATCGGTGTTCAGGGGTTCTTTTCCCTCGCTTCGGAAGCGACCTAAGCTTTATAATAAATATACGAACTGGGATTTGTTTAGCTCTTGTATGGACAGGGATCTTAGAATTTTAATGACGTCTAGTCAAGTTGCTCCTTCGGAACTTTACTCAACTTTTTTTAGCGATCGTGGAAAAGGCTTTGGTGGAGGCTTCTCCGGGAGATCCTCGTAAACCCCCTCCTTTCCCCTCTCACCCTCCATGTATTTGGTGGTCTAAAGAATGCGATGCCCTTATCACCGCAAGAAAAGAAAAATTACAAACATTTCTTTGTACAGGAAAGGTAACGGACTACGATGCATATAGATGTCAATGTAGTGTAACAAGAAAGGAACTTAAAAGAATCAAACTTGAAAAGTTCAAGGAATTTGCTGAATCTATTAAAAGGGATACAAGTCCGAAAATTATTTGGGACACAATGAAAAGATTTGATTCGAGATGGAATCGAATGGAGACAGGACGAGCTATTCCAGAAGGAAAAATTCAAAATGTTCGCAATCAGATAAACGATCTGTACCCTCCTTGGGCTTCGCCTCCCCCTTCTACCGCGTCTCTCCTTTCCCCGGGAAAGGACCCATTTCTTGATTTGCCTTTTCTTCCAGAGGAATTGGATTGGGCTCTGGACTCGGTTAATATTGGATCTAGTCCTGGATTAGACGGTATAGACTACAAGATCATCAAAAAATTCTCCCCTTTGGGGAGAGCCTTTCTCCTTAAAATTTATAACTTACTATTTGAAGGAAGGGTTTTCCCGGACGAATGGAAAGACTATTTGGTCTTTTTTATCCCGAAGCAAGGTTCGAGTAACAAGTTCAGACCTATATCTCTGTCATCTTGTCTCTGCAAGGTAATGGAGAGGTTGATTACCAATAGACTTCTTTGGTGGCTTGAAATTAACAAGCTTTTACCGGAGTCGCAATATGGCTTTAGGAAACAGAGAAGTTGCCTTGATAATTTGTCAATATTAAATACAGATATCCTTATAGGATTCGAAGAAAAACGATCTACTCCAGCAGTGTTTCTAGATATTAAGGCGGCCTACGACTCCGTCCTTCCAGATGTCCTTATGGACACACTGGCCTTTCTGGGCCTTCCTCCATTAATTAAAACGTTTATCTTTAACTCCATTTCCTTCAGAAGAGTTTCATGTAATTTTCACGAAATCAATGAAAAAAGATTCGCCTATCGGGGTCTCCCACAGGGCAGTGTTATGAGCCCTATATTATATACTTTATATGTGAGTCGTATAGATAATCTTAGCCAAAATGACGTACACATTCTTCAATATGCGGACGATATCTGTTTGTATTCTTCCTCCCCATCAGAGGTTATCGGCGTTAGGAATCTAGAATGTGTTATTCGTCGTATTAACCATGTACTCGGGGAATTGGGTTTAGTGTTGTCCCCGTTAAAGACTCAATTTTGTATTTTTAATAAAGGTAGAATGAGAAGCAAGGCTTCTTTAAATGTTTCAGGAGTAACAATTCATCCCTCTGAGGTGATTTCCTTTCTGGGAATTTCATTCCACAAGAACTTGAATTGGAAACCACATATGTTAAAATTGGAAAAAAATGTGGCAACTCAATTAGAACTCTTAAATGTTTAGGAAGAAAATGGTGGGGATCTGATCCCTGGGTGCTGAGGAAGATATATAGGGCCCTGATTCGATCTAGATTAGAATACGCGAGATTTCTTATGAGTTCTGTTTCCAGAGACTTGTCTACTAAGTTGGACAAGATCCAGATGAGGGCAATTAGATTAGTCATGAGATACAGGGGCTCCACTCTCCTAAATGTGATGCTTGCGGAACTTCGAGAACCTTCCCTTTTTTGTAGACTTAAATATTTAACAATGGGCTTTCTCTCTAGAGTTTGGTCCTACAAGTCACATTCCCTTATTAACAAATTAGAGTACCTAAATTCTATTCATCCGATCCTTCACGGAAAACGCATGACCAATCCATTTTACGAAGCAGTTACCAGTTTCCAGGAATATACGAATCTGGTCCCGCAGAGAGAATACCCAATTTGTTTTCCCAGAAATTTCGAGGCTCTATTCTCGGGCCTAGAAGTGGATACAGTTTCTGGTTATATTATTAAGAAAGATCCCTCTCCACAGAAAAAGTTTGAAGAATTATTTAATCAGGTCCTTCTTTCGAATAGAGCTATTTTCACGGATGGTTCTGTCAAGAAGAGGGATGGAATCTCCGTTTCTGCGGGTTTCTCCGTAGTTTTATACTCTGGAGAGATACTTTTTAGTTCATCTACTGCTGGCTTTCTATCTTCATTTGCTGTTGAATCAATGGCCATTTTAAAGGCCCTTCAGATTTGCGCAGAACAGGAGTGGTCGGAGGCAACAATCTTTTCTGATTCACTGTCTAATATTCTCGCTATTTCGGCTAACTATCACCCATCGCGCGGATCCTTTCTGGTCTTGGAAATGAAGAACTTATTAGTCGAATTCAGGAGGAAGGGCTGGAAGATAAACTTAGCTTGGATCCCCTCACACTTGGGCATTCGGGGGAATGAGTTCGCGGACGAGGTGGCCAAGAGGGCCTGTGAGGACCCACGGACCAATTTTAATGAGATACCTCACAGAGAATTAAAGCGAGTTTGGAGAAATGAATCTTTTAGAGACTCAATTGAATGGGATTTTAAGAGATCATGGTTTGACGGAATAATAATGAAGAGAAGAGCATTTTCAACTATTAATCGATTAAGATGCGGTCATTCATCCTTGCGGGATAGCTTGTTTAGGTTTTTGATGGTGGATTCTCCGGAATGTCAGTATTGCGGGGAATTAGAAACTCCTGAACATGTGTTTTGGGCCTGTTTCAAATATAATGAACAACGTTTGAACATGATTAAGGCTTTGGCTAAATTATTCGGAAATGGACTATATTATTTGGATTTTTTACTTCAGATCCCCTCTCCTGAGGTGGCATTCATTTTAGAAAAATTTATATTATCAATACCAATCTATATTTGACCCGTGTTCTCTTGCTGTTAATCAGTGGGAGTTTGTTAAATGGACGATGTGTGCTCTGCTTTTTTCAAATTAAAAATATACCTCGTACCTATGTATCTCCGATATGATACCTTTTATTAATTTTAGGTTAGGGGTAAAATTAAGTTTATAATAAGTACATATATCTGTTATTACCAAAGAAAGAATTTATTTATATATTACATCTTAAGAACAAAGTATGACATGTAAGCTTTTTGTTTTGTTTTCGATTTTATAGGGAGGTATAAGGATTCCTCCAATTTTATCTGGGGCGTAGCATGCGGACGCGTGAATGTCTTATCCTTAAGGAAGGACATTCCCCTTCGTTTAAGTATTTTTATGATTTCCTAGATGTATAAATAGTAATAATAGTTATCTAGTAAGAACGCCTTTATTGAGACGTTCATGTAAACTGTATTTTAGTACCTAGTTCATTGCGATATCTCCAGATGTCTCTATGTAATGTAGACCATATGGGTACCCCTCATGGTCCTTTTTTATCTGAATAAAAAAAAATAATGATTGTGGTGTGTGTGTGTGTGTATATATATTTTCATGAATTGAGGACAAAATCGGTCCTTTTCAGGGCCATAATGATGTGCAAAATCCGATCGCGCAACCTTCTTGCGGTGCACATTGGATGACGCTAATGCCGACGGTTCATATTGTTATTACTGTTATTCATCAATACATTAGGTTATTAGATTTTATGGGTTATGCAATACACACACACACACACACACACACACACAATCATTATTTTGAAAACTGAATGGGTGAAATCATCTGTGATCACGTGATAACATATCCATCTTTGAGGTCTCCTAAAGCTAAAATACTGCTTTAAAGAAAGTTGTTGCCATAAGAACTTTTGATCGGGATGATTTGAACAACATTTTCCCAAAGTTTCAGACAAATTCGCCGAGAACCCATTTCCATAGGTTTTTGTGCGGGGTCTTTCGTCAAAACGAGTTTCTAACTAATCTTTAAAATTAGATAATTGATTATTGCTTCCTCATAGAGGAAGCTTTGTTTTCGTGAATTTCGTATATGAACGTCCGATTGCGTATAAAGTTGGGTTTAGTCAACCAAATTTAAAAAAATTATATATGAATTAGGGGTAGAAGAAACCAATAAAGAGATTGGTTTTTGAGTTTTTTCTGCCAATATGTTCAGATTGTTGTAAAACGTCGAAATATTGCCTAAAAAAAATGTCTGTATGTGTGTGTGTATGTATGTATGTATGTATGTGCACATTTGATGTTGTGGTTGCTCTAATTTCCGTAATTAGGTTTTTGAACGTAATTTTTTTTTTATATATTTAAAAAGTTTATATGCATGTTTCATAGAAAAAAAAGTTTTTCTTTTTTTTCGTAATATTAACGGAGATATAGGTTTTATAAAATATTACTTCAAACTCATAGCCGATGACGCGCCGATCACGCCCGAAGTTACCCGAGCGGTTTGTGACGTCATAATGTTATATGCCGTATACGATATCTATTGAGATTTTGATCTTTTAATAGAAATGGCAATAATTAAAATGTATAGGACGTGGTTTGTCTCTCTCTCTGGTAGTACAATCAAAAAGTACACCAAATAAAGTGTTCGCGACAGTGCCACAAGACGTGAAACTTCGTCAAAAGTGGTTTAATGTTCGGAGAGACAACCTCAAAAACAGCAAATCGAACTTCTTTTGCTGTGAAGACCATGCTCCGAAACTTATGTTCAGGACATAAGGCCCTTGCACAATGCCAGGCAACAGGCAATAGGAACAAGAAATAAAAATAAGAAATCATGTATAAGTGCAGAATAAACAGTTACACAGGCAATAGATATAGAGTTTCCGTCACGTTGAAAATTCTGTGCTTGCCTGTTGCCAATCAATCATAGATAGCATTCGAGTTTTTTAGGTTGTAATTAACGTATTTTTGGTTATTTCCTGTTCCTATTGCCTGTTGCCTGACACTGTGCAAAGGTCTATACTCGACGTTTCACAATGCAGAGATCTCCTTCACGTCTTAGTTGGACATAACCTACAGCTGCATCTCCGTAGCTCACACGACAGTTCCTTTAAATAATTTATTGTTATAAAAATCTCGTAGTAATGTTATTTGCGTTAATGATCAGTTACACATTAAAATGTAATTAATATTTTAACCGAATAAGTAACATTAACTTCGCCAGTCAATAATTAACACAATTGAGAATTTTTTTACTATACTGGCAATGATTATAATCGTGGTAACGATTATAATCATTATGACAAATTATCACCGAGTTTCGACCAAAGATTCTGGTCATTCTAAAGTTGATGATTTAATTTTAGATGCTTATAACATCTAAAATTACATCAACTTTAGAATGACCAGAATCCTTGGTCGATACTTGGTGACGATTTGTCATGACGATTATAATCGTTACCACGATAATCATTGCCAGTATAATCAATTAAATTCTCAATTGTGGTAATTATTTTACTTATAATAAAGCTTTGGCACAACGTATTTCTGGAGCATTGAAACGATTGTCATCTCTGATAAACTCTAGCATCGTAAATATGTCAAAATTTGTGGCAAATTATTACCAGAGAGAAGAATGAGAGTGGTCACGGCCGCGTTTTAGGTGGTCCCCGTCCACGAGCGCCTCTATGTGCACAAAACGTGCACATTGAACTACGTAGCCATGTCCACGAAAATTTCTGATGGGTAACGCGTTATGTGCACGCTCTATAGGTTCTGTTCCGTGCTATGTGCACGATCTTTTGGTTCTGTTCCGTGCTATGTCCAAAGCGTTGGTAATGCATGATAATGCGGCCGCGGCGGCACGCGCCGGCTATGCGACGTTGCCACGACCATCCACATCCACGATGCCTGCACCGGAAGTCTCGAGTTGGCAAATCGACGATGCGCTACGTCACATTTGTAAATATTTATTTAGTCATATTTACAATTTTTATATTTATAACTTTTAAATATGCATAATATATATATATATATATATATATATATATATATAATATATATATATATATATATATATATATATATACATGCTGTCACGACTTTTTCACTCCCGGACCGCTCCGGGGCGTGTGCCGGATCAAAAGGATTGAGGAGAGCAGGATGGTAGGCCTCTCCAACGATTCCCTCGCACCTCCGACACTTCGCGAAACGATTTTACCGTTGGGCGCCAGACGCGTAAATGCGCGTCCGCGAAATCGCGAAAGAAAACCGAAACGAGACGCAAAACGACACGTGCGGATGTGCGAGGAATTGGCTAGCTCGACCTAATACTCAGGCGGGGTTGATGAAGGGCAGCGCGATATTCGGCGGGGTGACGAAAAAAAAATTAATACCACGAACTCAATCGATTAACATTGTAAAAATAACATTTATTCTGTAGCAATTCCAAAAAATTAACCATGAATGCCAATTTGGCTTCAGCCTATCGGACCGACAAAACATTCAATGACGCGGGGCGTCCGAAACGAAATAAAAGAAAACGCGCAGAAGGCGCTGTGATTAGATTCGAGAAACCTGGGAAGGAACTTATAACTACTATAGAACATCGACAGAAAACGCGAGTTAATCAGAATGAGGTAGAACATCGCTCCTCATATGAAAGGTCTCAAAAGTACGGGACGCCACGCTCGGAGCGCGTGAACGCCACTCATCGAGTCGCACAAGAATTCTGTCGCCAATTAACTTCAGCGCAATCGCGAGGAAACGAAGAATCGTATATAACTAACGCGAAAGAACGGACTTAATCTAACACACGCAATAACTAACGGACGCGAGGGAAAAACGCGGAATTACCGCGAGAACTAACGAAACGCGAAGTTAACGCCAATAAGATCCAAACGCGATTAAATGCAGAAGATTCTCACGCAAGCGTTATTACTCGCGAGTTCTAATTTCCGACTGGGCGAAACACGACACACCACGAGACGCGCGGACGTGAACGCGAAGGACGCGAGAAATGGCGCATTTGCGACGTCGAACGGCGTTATCGACGCGCCTACCGCGATCTCCAGGAGTCTATCATTTCGGTCGCGATCCTACGGCCACGAGACCATTCCGGTGCCCTTCGATCTCGTCATCGATCACTAATTACGCCTGATCGGCGAACACACGAATTATCGCGAGAATTCCCGAGCGAGAGCGCAACCCGGGGAGCGGTGTCGTGGCTTTACATAAGGTAACATAGAGGCAACCTCACCGTAGGCCAGTCCCCCTCCTGAGGGTCCTTGCCGTCGTCCCAAAGGTCGAGAGTGTGGCCGCGAGAAGTCCGGCCAGCTCCAACGTACTAGAGACGGAAGTGCAAAGTACCGAACTATCGCGACTTGAGGCGAGCGTGTCGAGGCGGCCGAGGACGATCCACGAATGCTCCCGAAATTCTCGCTCGATGGCGGAATCGATAGCGTACCCCACCCCGGGCGTACGCGGCCCCGCGAACTATCGCGCGGACCAATAAGAGGTGAGCTCGCAGGCTCGCGGTGTCGCACAGGGCCGTTAATCACGGCTTTTCGCAGGGCGCTCGGCGGCCCTTTGCTCACGCGACCATTTTTCCGGGTTTCCTCCCGGCGCAGCGGACGGGACGTAATTGCCTCCGTGTTTCTCCTTTTCGGTCCGGGAATGGCGATCGTCCATCCCGGAATCCGGTCCTAAGGCGAGGAGGGCAGGTGAGTTGATTTTGCCCCGGCGTCCCGGGGCCCTGCCTTCACGGATCCGCCCGTCGCTGCGTTACGCACCACTCACGTATCCTCTAGCGCTCCCCTGTGCTCTGCGGCCCGCAAGCATCCTCGAAATCCGCTGGTCGTCGCCAAATTTTCGCTTCCGTCCTTGTCGTCCACTCCGCTACTCCGTGGTCCAATCTCAGGAACTCCTGTTTTTGGCTCGGTGAGGCGCCGCGTAAATAATACAAAATAAAACAGAAATTAATAATGCGCAACGCGATTAGAATAGGCCCCCTGGAGATCTCGCATCGATTCGTTGGACCGTCCTCGGGCATAACAAGGTCGCGAAACCGTGCCCTGTGACGGCGGCGGGGCGCTGCAACGATGCAGCGAAACTGCCACGTCACAACACCCCACCCCAAGAGAGAGCATACCGGGCTCGGTTGCCTCTACTTAGCCACTCGCCTCCCCGGGGTTACCGTAGGGGCGCTCGTGCGATCGAGATCTCCAGCGAAGGGCTCCAGTTTAGTTGGACGAGCACGAAATAGAACGGCACAATAGAACAAAACAAAAGAAATTTTCCAACTAATTATCATCTAAGTCCTCTCCCACTCTCCACGAGAACCTCGGAAATCGTACTTGGTCTCTACCGTTCTCCTTTTCGTGTACCGACACGACGCAAGTCGAACTTCATACGGGGGCCGACGATGGCTACGTGCCTCGCGCTTGGTGTCGACCGCCTAATTACCCAATAGGAGTAACGTCGACCGCCCTTCTATTCTCAGGACGCGTCAAGGTAACCCCTTTCTTTAGCCCGGTACGTCGGCTTGTACCATGACTAATGTTTGTGCTACGCCGTCTTCGGCGAGCACAACGCGAAAATCCTAACGCGACACGAACGCGAAACGACGCGTCGACCGCAGAACACGAGTGCACTTCAAGGTCCTATCGTGGCTTTCCTACGTATCGTCGGGCTTACGCGGTAACGCTTAATATCGGGTACGACGAAGGCATTAACGGCGGATCATTTAATCGACGAATGATCGGAGGTTTCGGGGTGGTTGTGAGGATCTCACTTAAGCTTACTTATCGCCACGAAACAAAACATTATCCCATAAAAACGCAAGGTCAGAATCTCAAACGAAAAAAAAAAGAACCCACAAATTATTCGTAATAAGGCTTCAAGTCTTTAACATGGATTTTCCCGATTGAATTGCCTAACGTATCGGCGAGTTCATAAACGACTGGCGACAGAATTCTCTGCACGGTGAATGGACCGTGAAACTTCGTGGCTAACTTCGAAGAAACATGGTGGGCGGCGGACGATAGGACGTGCTGTCGTTTTAATACTTGATCACCTATGGCGAATCGACGGTCTCTCCTACGCACGTTGTAGTATTGAGTTTGTTTCATTCGCGCGGCCTCTAAGTTTTCGACAACCCACGCCCGCAGCTGTTGGATTCGTTCCATCCGCTCCCTCCAAATGGCGGGATCGGAGTTTTCTATCTCGACAGCCGCGTCCGCTTGCCCGCGAAATAGATTGACCGGTTGTGGTTCCCTCCCGAAATTTAGGAATGCAGGCGTTGCTTGCAACGAAGTATGGTGCGCGGAATTGTAAGCAAAACGAAATTCGTTAATGTGTTGATCCCACTCACGGTGATCTCGCTCTAAGTAAGCCGTAATCATAGTTTTTAACACGCGATTAACTCGTTCGACCGGGTTCGCTTGGGGGTGATACGGTGGTACCGTCGTGTGCTGAATACCGTACTGTTCCGCTAACGCTTTAATTTCTCGATTTAAAAACTCCGTGCCGTTGTCAGTTAACAAAACGCGTGGAGCTCCCCAACGAAAAATAACGAGATCTTCGATAGCCTCTCGGATCTTTTTACCGGTAGCTTTACGGAGTGGGCAGCACTCGATCCATTTAGTAAATAGATCTTGCACCACGAGAAGGTACGCGTGCCCTGATTTACTGGGCGGAAGCGGCCCCATGATGTCCGCGGCAACGACCGTCCACGGAGTCTCGATTACGCGTTGACCCATTAATCCCGCGGGAACATCTTGTTCCACTTTTACCCGTTGACAAGTATCGCACCGGCGTACGTACCGGGCGATTTCCTGATACATCCGCGGCCAATAATATCTTGTCGCAACACGGCGGTACGTTTTCTCGACACCCAAGTGTCCGGCCTGAGGCGGATCATGGTTCTCGCGAATGATTTCCTCACGCGATTCCTTCGGCACGACAAGTTTCCATCGGTTTAGGTCGTCCACGGTTTCATTTATGACAGGGTGCGGCCGGCGAAAATATAATTTACCGTCATCCACCCTCCATCCGGGGAACCGACGCGGGCGTTCGACTACCTCGTTTGCCCGCCTGACATACCAATCGTCCGCGACCGCGGCGACCGCGCACAACTCCGCGTCCTGTTCGTAGATCCTCGAGAGCGCGTCTGGCACGTGGTGCATTGCACCTTTCCGATGTTCGATACAGTAGTCGTACTCGAGTAACTCGAGAGCCCATCGTGCCAACCGTCCCGTCGGATTCTTTAAATTGTGCAGCCACCGGAGGCTGCTGTGGTCCGTGATGACCGTAAATCGGTAGCCTTCAAGATAAGGTCTAAACTTTTTAATCGCCCATATGACCGCTAGGCATTCCTGTTCGGTGGTAGAGTATTTCTTTTCCGCGTCCGACAAAGACCTACTCGCGAAAGCAATTACACGTTCAGCCCCGTCTATCTGCTGCGTTAGTACAGCGCCTAAGCCGACAGAACTGGCGTCGGTCTGTAATTCGAATGGTATGCTAAAGTCCGGACACGCCAAGGTGGGTGGAGAAGTGAGACACTCTTTAATAGTTTCGAACGCGGCCTGTTGGTCTTCGCCCCACTCCCACGCTTGATTCTTTTTAAGTAGTCGCGTTAACGGTTCTAGGCGAGTAGCGCATTGCGGGATAAAACGGCGATACCACGACGCCATACCAATAAATCGACGTAATTGCCGGAGGTTACGTGGCGCGGGGTATTCCCTAATCGTAACAGTCTTATCTGGATCGACCTTTAAACCTTCACGTTGGACTAAGAATCCGAGGTACTTTACTTGCGAACGGCAGAATTTGCTCTTCTCGGTGTTAATTGTCAAGCCCGCTTCACGAATACGTTTGAAAACGCGGCTCAACCACTCGAGATGTTCTTCGAATGTTTCGGTAGCCACCACGATATCGTCTAAATACGCGAACGCGTAAGGATCCATCTCTGGTCCGATTAAACGATCTAATAATCTCTGAAAGGTCGCGGGGGCTCCCGTCAATCCGAACGGCATTCGCTTAAAATGAAAGAGGCCCTTTCCCGGTACCGCGAAAGCCGTAATTTCCCGACTCTTTTTCGCTAACGGAATTTGGAAATAGGCTTGGCTCAAATCTATGGTCGAAATATATCGAGCCTTTCGCAATTTATCAAGAATCCCGTTCATATACGGCAACGGGTACGCGTCCTTCTTCGAAACGTTATTTACTAGCCGGAAATCTAAGCAGAAACGATATGTTCCGTTGGGTTTTTTAATCATCACGATCGGTGTCGACCACTCACTCTGAGACGGCTCAATTATCCCGGCTTTCAGTAGGCGATCTACCTCCTCGTAAATGGCCTCTCTGATTTTTGGCGACACAGGATAACATCGTTGTCGAATAGGAGGGTGGTTTCCGACCTCGATATTATGTTCGGTTAACGTGGTAGCTCCGAGCTCATCCGAATTAACCGTAGTTTGAGACGCTAAAAATTCTTGTAGGCGCTTTTCTTGGCCCGGCGTTAGTTCACTCAATCCGCAACAAACGAGGGGCGACGCTTCCGGTTTTCGCGCCTTCTCCCCCTTTTCCGTTAAGTCCGGTTCGGGACTTATGGGATCTCCTTCGGTTAATACCACGCGAACGCTTGCGAGAGAACTCGAAGAACCTTTTTCAAAACGGTAAGGTCGCGAAGGATTCTCGTTAAAAGTCCATGTACCGCCCGCGAAATTCACACTTATTCCAAAAGCCGCTAAAAAATCTACTCCCAATATACACGGTAACGCCAAAGTCGGTAACGAACAAATTCTCATGTTCAAGACTTCATCCTGAACGCGTATTGGGACCTTTACCTCCCCCCTCACTATCGCCGTCTGATTAGTCGCGGTGGTCACGCGTTTTCCGCCCGTCGTATGAAACGAGAAACCGAGCTTCTTAATTAACGCGGTAACCTCCGGACCCGCAAACGTACGGCTAGAACCGGAATCTACTAGGGCGCTGATTTCGTACCCTGCGATTTGCACGCGTAAGAAATTGAGAGAGGCCGAGCCTCCTCTATCATTGAAAGCGCTGTATGCGGCATCGCGGTTTCCCGTCGACAACGAATTTCCGGGGTCTGAGGGGTTAGGAGTCGGATTGCCCCGTTTTCGCGACTCCTCTATTCGTTTCCCGAACACGTCGGGCAGGTACGGATGGTAAACTCGGCCTTTCCGCACCGGTAACAGTGCTTCCTCGGTGGAGCCTTGCAATCGCGCGAAAGGTGTCCCATCTGATCGCAATTCCAGCACGTGGCGGCGGAGTTCACGCTCGCGGCAGCCGGTGAATTGATCGACGCGCCTGTCGCAGGGGCGATAGCCACGGCCGGAGCATTCGCTTTCGGCCCGTTGACCTTACCCTTTTTCGCGCCTGTCCCGGTACCGTTCGTATTCGCGGCGGACACGCCCAGCGCGGCCACGGTGTCGTGTTGATTCCCTCCCGGATTGCGGTTCGCGCCCTTAGGCGCTCGGTAGGCTAAATCTGGGAAGACCGAGCGTTCCGGCGTTGGAGGAGCGCGATAGTTCTGCGCGGCACGAAGGCTAGCTTCCGCACGTGCGGCACATCGTTCGAGCGCGTCCATATCTTGAACCGAATCTCGTGGTATCTGCGTCTGTAAACGGGGACGCATGTGTCGGTGTGCGTAGCCGACCTTTTCCTTCTCACGCCATGGTGGTGATAATCGATCGAAAAGCGCATTTAAGCACGTCAGGTAGTCCGCCACGGACTCCTGTTCTCCTTGCGTTCGCCGCATTATTTCGTCGCGAAGGGCGAACTGAAAATCCGGGTCTCCGAAACGTGTACGCCACGCGGTTTTGAACGCGGCCCATGTTGTCAGCCGTTCTCTCTTTCCGCGAAACCAATAGAGTGCAATGCCCGATAAAAAGAACGGAAGACAGCGTAAAATATCTTCGTCCGCAACGGGAATCAAGTCGCGGCCCTCTTCAACACGCAATAAAAACGCTTCGGCATCCTCCCCGTGCGCACCCGAAAACCTTAAATCCCATTTCCGCATGATGTTATAAATGGCCGTCGCGGAGTTACCATTCGGATCTTGTGAGGCCCTATGCGTGTGACTTCGGGAAGCGTCGGAGTGATCGAGGTGTGAACGGGCACTCATCGCCGCGGACGGACTATCCGGGCGGGTGTCGTCCACCGGAACACCGAGATATCCGGTAGGGACTGGGTGGTTAGCTTCGGCCCCCGTCACCTGGCTGATTTCGAGGTTCGTCGCGCGGTTCGATTCGAAGTCGGCCACGCGGCTCGATTCGCGGCGCGCGGCCGTCAATAAGCGTAACAAGCGGAGCGTTAGCTCGGGGTCGGATCCGTCGATAGGTAGCTCGCGTCGACTTAACTCGGCGATTCGTTCTTCGCGCGAAGCGTGGATAATCCACTCGTCGGTGAGCTCGATTGGATCCATCTCTTGTCTATTCAAGATTTATTCCAAATAGAGAATCTATTTCCCGCGAGAGCTAACGAAGCACCACTGTATTCCGGAAAGAGGATAATAGTACGCGAACACTAATATACGATCAACAATACACGCAAAGAAATGTGAAGCGAAATCTATATCCCGCGCAAAATCTACGGAATGCGACCGTATTCCCGAAAGAAGACAATACCCGAACAATAACACTCGCGAAAGGAATGTGAAGGTAACACGAAATAGGCAAATAGTTTTTCAGACGCGACCGCCTGCCGAACGTAAACACCAAATTCCAACGCGCTACGCCGTACTGAATAATATCGCTCTATCTGTGATTAGCCCTCCCGAAATGTAATTTCACGGGATTATTTGAACGAAACTTTACATAAAACTGAAAGAAAATGTTAAACAGAACATAATATGACACAACACAAATAATATAACATCAGAGATATAGCATGTATAATATCGCAACAAACACAAAATAAGGGAAGGATTAATTCTTTATTTCGACAAACATACAGAAAATAAATGAATAAGTAATCCGCGAGAAACGTGTCACCCACACGAAATTATCGTAGCGCTATCGCAAGCCCTTTACGTGCCTTTCAGCGATCTTTCGACTGCCCCACGTTGGGCGCCAAATTTTGTCACGACTTTTTCACTCCCGGACCGCTCCGGGGCGTGTGCCGGATCAAAAGGATTGAGGAGAGCAGGATGGTAGGCCTCTCCAACGATTCCCTCGCACCTCCGACACTTCGCGAAACGATTTTACCGTTGGGCGCCAGACGCGTAAATGCGCGTCCGCGAAATCGCGAAAGAAAACCGAAACGAGACGCAAAACGACACGTGCGGATGTGCGAGGAATTGGCTAGCTCGACCTAATACTCAGGCGGGGTTGATGAAGGGCAGCGCGATATTCGGCGGGGTGACGAAAAAAAAATTAATACCACGAACTCAATCGATTAACATTGTAAAAATAACATTTATTCTGTAGCAATTCCAAAAAATTAACCATGAATGCCAATTTGGCTTCAGCCTATCGGACCGACAAAACATTCAATGACGCGGGGCGTCCGAAACGAAATAAAAGAAAACGCGCAGAAGGCGCTGTGATTAGATTCGAGAAACCTGGGAAGGAACTTATAACTACTATAGAACATCGACAGAAAACGCGAGTTAATCAGAATGAGGTAGAACATCGCTCCTCATATGAAAGGTCTCAAAAGTACGGGACGCCACGCTCGGAGCGCGTGAACGCCACTCATCGAGTCGCACAAGAATTCTGTCGCCAATTAACTTCAGCGCAATCGCGAGGAAACGAAGAATCGTATATAACTAACGCGAAAGAACGGACTTAATCTAACACACGCAATAACTAACGGACGCGAGGGAAAAACGCGGAATTACCGCGAGAACTAACGAAACGCGAAGTTAACGCCAATAAGATCCAAACGCGATTAAATGCAGAAGATTCTCACGCAAGCGTTATTACTCGCGAGTTCTAATTTCCGACTGGGCGAAACACGACACACCACGAGACGCGCGGACGTGAACGCGAAGGACGCGAGAAATGGCGCATTTGCGACGTCGAACGGCGTTATCGACGCGCCTACCGCGATCTCCAGGAGTCTATCATTTCGGTCGCGATCCTACGGCCACGAGACCATTCCGGTGCCCTTCGATCTCGTCATCGATCACTAATTACGCCTGATCGGCGAACACACGAATTATCGCGAGAATTCCCGAGCGAGAGCGCAACCCGGGGAGCGGTGTCGTGGCTTTACATAAGGTAACATAGAGGCAACCTCACCGTAGGCCAGTCCCCCTCCTGAGGGTCCTTGCCGTCGTCCCAAAGGTCGAGAGTGTGGCCGCGAGAAGTCCGGCCAGCTCCAACGTACTAGAGACGGAAGTGCAAAGTACCGAACTATCGCGACTTGAGGCGAGCGTGTCGAGGCGGCCGAGGACGATCCACGAATGCTCCCGAAATTCTCGCTCGATGGCGGAATCGATAGCGTACCCCACCCCGGGCGTACGCGGCCCCGCGAACTATCGCGCGGACCAATAAGAGGTGAGCTCGCAGGCTCGCGGTGTCGCACAGGGCCGTTAATCACGGCTTTTCGCAGGGCGCTCGGCGGCCCTTTGCTCACGCGACCATTTTTCCGGGTTTCCTCCCGGCGCAGCGGACGGGACGTAATTGCCTCCGTGTTTCTCCTTTTCGGTCCGGGAATGGCGATCGTCCATCCCGGAATCCGGTCCTAAGGCGAGGAGGGCAGGTGAGTTGATTTTGCCCCGGCGTCCCGGGGCCCTGCCTTCACGGATCCGCCCGTCGCTGCGTTACGCACCACTCGCGTATCCTCTAGCGCTCCCCTGTGCTCTGCGGCCCGCAAGCATCCTCGAAATCCGCTGGTCGTCGCCAAATTTTCGCTTCCGTCCTTGTCGTCCACTCCGCTACTCCGTGGTCCAATCTCAGGAACTCCTGTTTTTGGCTCGGTGAGGCGCCGCGTAAATAATACAAAATAAAACAGAAATTAATAATGCGCAACGCGATTAGAATAGGCCCCCTGGAGATCTCGCATCGATTCGTTGGACCGTCCTCGGGCATAACAAGGTCGCGAAACCGTGCCCTGTGACGGCGGCGGGGCGCTGCAACGATGCAGCGAAACTGCCACGTCACAATGCATATTAAAAAAATATATATATATTTATTTATTTATAAATGTAAAAATTGTAAATAAAATAAATATTTATAAACACTATAATTCAGGAAGGAAAAGATTTAGGAGTTAGATTTAGGAGTAGAGAGAGCTATGTGCCTAAATAAAATATAGATATTAATTGTTACTTTATTATTTATTGAAGATTATTTTTGATAATAATATATATGTTGATGCCCGATATATATTTTTTTCACCAGCTCCGCCTCTACCTCTTCCTCTACCTCTGTCTCTGCCTCTGCCTCTGCCTCTGTCTCTCTGCTTCTTCCTCGGTCTCTACCTCTCCCTCGCATCACGATAAAACAAGACAATAAAAAGAAAAAGAAAAGGAAATGTGTGTGTGTGTGTGCGTGCGTGCGTGCGCGCGCGCGTGCATGCGTGCGTGCGTGTGTGTTAGATCTTAGATTGTTATTATCTATACGAATTTATTATATATGTATGTATATATACATAAAAGGTATATGTTTTACGCTGTTATATATTATTTATCATATATATAGAACGCATATCTTTATTTTATTTTAAAAATTTATTAAAACAAAAACATTTTAGTAAACAGTTTATACGAATTGTTTATTTAAATTGTTTGTTATTATCTAATAATTTTTTATAGTAATGAACTTGCAATGACAAAAATCTTCTATAGAGAGGCCATCTCGTCTAATCTGTCCCACGCGTTCACAAGAGCACGATTTTTTATAATCCAACTATATCTTAATCTTGTTAAACGCTTTCTTGCCTTTAAAGTCGTCAGATTTCGACGAGTTGTCGCCTGCAATTCTCCCAATTTTTCTGTAAATAAGAAATTAAAGCAAATGTATATATAATAATATTTTACGTAATAATTATAAATATGTGTACATAGTTATTCCTAACAATTTATATATTAATGTACAAAACTTACTTATAAACATCCATAGGTCATGGATTATCTGTAAATTTATGATTTAATGTCCTGTGGTATCGTTTTATTAAATTACTAGCTGGTGTCCCGGCTTCGCCCGGGAGTCGTTTTTCTTGAAACTTCAATTGTGTTTCAATATTCTTATTGTGAACAAACATAAGGAGTGTGTCGGGTGGTTGATTTAAAGACGGAAGTTTAACTTTTCTGCATGATTAACACATTTTAGGTGCTTAAGTTTTAAATTTTTTTACTTGACAATGATCACATATTGCATCCATTTTTCCAATTACATTCGGATGAAATTGATATTCGTAATTTGAATCATAACTAAATGCTTCTAATTTCAAATCGGATCGCATAAATGTTTTCATGAATTAAACATGTCGTAACCGGTCTTTTTCTACTCGAGTTTCACACTATTGAATTATTTTCGCCGGCGAAGCATATATTATATATATTTCACCTAGTGTATAGTATATATAAATCTGCGTTAAAATTTATAACTTATAAAATAGTGTTTAGTACTTCGCCTAGTGTATAGTATATAAATCTTCGTTAAAATTTGTAACTTATAAAATTCTATACAAAAAACGTTTTATACTTTTTTTCTCAAGATCAATCATTTTGGTGTCATACATTTTATAAAGTTTCAACTTTTATACATCTCAGAGATAATACACTATTTTCCACACCATTTCGGAGATATAGTGTTAGGCGCGTTTTTTTAAACGTGGTGTCCCTATTAGGCCTAATCCACTATTTTTCTATATAACGTTTTTTTGTAGAGAATTTTTTAAGTTCCATTTTTGCTTCCTCATAGAGGAAGCTTTGTTTTCGTGAATTTCATATATGAACCTTTGATTGCGTATAAAGTTGGGTCTAGTCAATCAAATTTAAATGAATTATATATGAAATAGGGGTAGAAGAAACCAACGAAGAGATTGGTTGAGTTTTTTCTGCCAATATGTTCAGATCGTTTCGATGTAAAACGTCGAAATATCGCCTAAAAAAAAATGTCCGTCTGTATGTATGTATGTGTGTATGTGTGTGCATATGTTGTCCGTATGTGCTCTAACTTCCGCAAATATTGAGATATCGGGCTGTTTTTTTTTTAATCGATAGAGTATCATTCAAGGAAGGTTGGTATTGAATTTGGCGATGATCGGTAAAGTTCTTTTTTAAAAAAATTTTGAATTTTTTTAAAAATGTCCGTGGTAGCTCTAACTTTCGCAAATATTCAGATATCGATCTATTTCTAATTTTATTATATTTTTCAGTCTTTTCTACCCTTATTTCATATATAATTTTTTAAGATTTGGTTGATTAGACCCAGCTTTATACGCGATCAAAGGTCCATAATTTTATTATATATGAAATAGGGGTAGAAAAGACCGAAGTAAAAATTGTTTTTTGAGTTTTTGATACCAATGTGTTGCTTATGTTCAAAAACGTCGAATTTAAATTTTTTTATTTATAAGAATTAGAAAAATTAAAAAATCGGTTTCCAGAACATCGGTAACGAAAAAAATACTCTATAGCACTCGCCGGAAAATTCTACTATATGGATATCTACTATATCTACTATACCTATTTTATATGGTTTTAATACAAATTCGGTCTAATAGTTTTTAAGTTAATAACGTTTTTTTTTTAATTTTTCTAATTCTTACAGGTGATGTATTTCCCGGAAAATTCTACTCCAATTTCATATATAATTCTTTAATATTTGGTTGATTAGACTTAGCTTTATATGCGATCAAAGGTCCATAATTTTGATTGCTTCCTCTATGAGGAAGCCAAAACAAATAAATATAAATAATTATGGTTTAAAATAGAGAAACAATGTAGGTTTCTTAAAAAATATGCTTACTTGCTTACTTTAAAAATATGAGGAAGCAATGTACAAGTTTCTACTTGCACCCTGTTTTATAATAATCTCATCAGAAATAAATATTGTTTGGTTCTTTACTGAATCAATCTGTGAGAGAAAATTTGCCAAAAGTGCATTTGTTGCCGAATTCTGACTTAATTATAGGACTTCTGAATATACTATATTTTTGGTTTTATTTCTCTTTAGTGTATAAGAATATATTGATTTTTAGCGTTTCCTATTCTAGATAAACCAACATAAAGTTGTCCGTGTGAGAAACACTCTTTTCTTAAATCTATGCCCACAAATTTGAAAGTTTGTCCTTGTGATTTATTAATCGTTAACGCAAAAGAAACTTTAACTGGAAATTGTAAACGTTTGAAGGAAAATGGTAAGTCTTTTGAAATCATTGGAATACGCGGAATATACGCTAACTCCCCTTCTGCGGGACCGATAAGTATAATGGCTTCAATGATGTTGTTACGCAATTTTTTAATTTGAAGTCGCGTACCATTGCATAATTTCGGTGGAATTAAGTTGCGCAATAAGATGATTGGTATACCAATCTTCAAAATCAGACGGTGTGGTGGAAGACCAGACGGATTTAAACTATTTAAAAATTCTTGGGGATAATATACTGTATCTTCCATATTAACCACAGTATCGATTGATTTGTACTCTTTATTATTCCCTTTAATTTTTTTCGAAATGATATCATTAATGTCATTCACAGATTCGTTTCTTGGAGATACAATGACTCTTTCACACAACCATTTATAATTTTTCTGCAATAAACATTCCACATTTGGATAAATCTTCGTAATTAAATCATTTGTACTTTATACCCACTTGTCCCAGTTTTTAGTCAATTTCTATTAAACTATTATCATTAGGAATATTTTCATCGCCAAGGTGCAGTAACTTTGTCGTAAAATTATTTTCTCCTCCTCCTAAACTGGCTCTCATATTGGTTCGCAATTCAAATGTTTGTATGGTACTCCACATTGCCGAGGATTTCAAACATGCTTTAACTATATCAGCGCGGGTTCCCTTTACAATTACAGTTAATGTCTGTCGAAAATCGCCTGCAAAAACTAAAGTTACGCCACCCATTAATTTTTCACTATGTCTCAAATCTTGGAGTGTTCGATTGATTGTTTCCATATGTGCCCTATGGCTCATTATTGCGCATTCTCATCCCATATAAGTAAGGAAATCTCTTGTAATACTTTACCTAGTGGTCCATTTTTACGTATTGAGCAAACAGTTTCTTGCTGTACAGATACATTTAGGTGTAATGTAAAAGTGGAATGTACCGTTTTTCCACCACTTAGTAACGTTGCTGCTATACATGATGAAGCAACAGCTAAAGCCATTTTACCAGAAGATCTAACTTTAGCTAATATAAGGTTAGTGAGAAATGTCTTTCCTGTACCTCCAGGTGCGTCTATGAAAAATATCTTTTCCTCATTTTGCGCTCGACGCTATCTAGTATTTTGTTAAATGCTTGACGTTGATCCGGCACTAACTTAGGATAATTTTCTTTGATATATGCACTGAGAAAAATAATTATTTTTTTCAAAAAAATTTTGTTGATTTAACAAAACCGGATGATTGTATGTTGCCAAGCGGATGATTTGATTGGCTTAACAAAATATTTGTACAAAATATTCTTTTTTGTTCTGTTCTTTTTAACTATTTTGTTTGTGGACTATATTGATTTGTTCTTTTTAACTAAATATTTTATACTATCAATTATACATAATATAACATTAACTATATATTTCTTTGATACTATTTTTAAAAACGTTAATGTTCTTGATTCAATAAAATTATTTTATCGAGTTAACAAAATTGATCATTAACTTTAAAAAAATGATTTTGTATAATACCATTATATTGCGAACACATTCGTTGTTAAGTTGTTTGAATAAATATACACCTATTAATAGCTCGTAATTTGGCCGTTTTCTATTGTATAACCATTTTCAAAATTTAATTATTTTATTTTGTTCAAATAATAGACGTGTACTTAATTTAATAAAATAAATAATTGGATCAATAAATTGAAAAATCAACAAAATTGTTTTGTTGATTTAACAAAACCGGATGATTGTATGTTGCCAAGCAAATTTGTTTTGTTGATTCAACAAAATTTTTCCCTCAGTGTGCATTTAACTGATTACTGTCATATGGTTGTTTCAGTATTGCTTCAAAAAGATTATGATTTAAACGATTTGTTGACGGTAAACCAAATTTAGTCAAGTTTTTTTCATTTAATTCTAAAAGTTTATCTTCAATTTGAATCAAACCTTCATTGCAAATATTTTCATCAAATTGCAAAGTAAAATCGTATTTTTGATGACGTATCCTATTTAGTATGTCTTCACAAAGATCTTTTTTAAAAGTTTCCCATAGTTTAAGTGGTTCTGATGGCTGGTAAAATAATAATAGAGGAAAGTCCCCTATTATGAGAAAGGCTTCTAATATGCGACAGCGAGGTTTCTGCTAAACTAATAGGCCCTATCTGTTGGTTTCACCATGAACTTATTGCCCTTGGGGTAAAACTTATTTAGTGGAAAATTTATTGTTTGATCGTGCGTGTAGTCGTTGCAGAGAAAGAAATTCTGAAATTGGATGTTGTCAAGTGCCATGGATATGAGTCTTTAAACCTTGTTTATTATATAATTAATAAATATTTGGCAATAAGTTTCTGCATGCAGTGATAGAGTAAAGATAATTTAAATTATACGAAATAATAATTTGACAATAAGAGAAAGACTGAAATTTTAATTTTGTTTATTTACCTTTACAATAAACAACGGTTCCAAGAAAACTTCAACAGATCACGGATACATTATTGTATCCCTGACTTACCGTATCATCTATTAATGGCAGATTCCTGAGATCTTTTGTAGACATTTATGCATTTTGAATTTTAAAGAATAATTTCAAACAATTATAAAAATTAGTTATTAATAAAATTATAATAATAAAATCTAAATTGTACAAAATAATAATCTAAGAGGGAGACTGAAATATTAATTTTGCTTTATGAACAACGGTTCCAAAAATACTGAAGACTTCAACAGATCACGGATACATTATTATATCCCTGACTTACCATATCTCCTATTAATGACAGATTCCTGAGATCTTTTGGTTCGAATTTCAAATTAAATCTGAAAAACGAAAAATCAATAATTCTCAGAGTCCCGTTGTCAAGGACACGCTTGAAGCTTCCGCGGAATTAAACGTCAATAACGAAAACTGACAGTACAGATATTATATAGATTATTACTCAAGAAAATTAAAAACAATTAATTTTAAATGTAGTAAATTTATTTTAAAAGTATAATGTGTTTTTCTTACATTGTTTTAAAAAAATTAAAAGAGATTAAAATTTACGTAATATTAAAATAAAAAACTTGATGTGTATTTCGAGAAAATGAT